>PVJO010010142.1:0-65767 GCA_004026905.1 Hystrix cristata
CCAGCAGCCGGCCGCAAAGTAAAGTGAGGAAAATGCCAGGAATGTATGCAAATCAGCAATGCAAACAAGCAGCTAGTTAAGCATTCTTCCTCTATCTATTATCTAGGCTACCTGCCCCCAGGGCAGCCCACACTCTAGATCCAGCTATCTCTCACCACATGAGGCTTTGGGGGGACATCTAGACACAAACCATAACAGGCACCCTCGGATCATTGATTATACCCCAGTCATTGTCCCCTCTGGCAGCTTTCCAAAGCATCCAAGCATCAGGGATAGGAAGCACCACTGTTCAGAACAGTATGGATGTGCAGGGGTGGAGGGGAAAGTGCAATGGGGACAGACCCCTCCAGGTCCAGCGTTTCCTGTAGACCGAGCTCCTCCACTACGAGGGCTGCCCTGGGTTCTCCGTGCACACAATCCAGTAGCACCAAGCATCCTCCAAGTAACTACTGGCTTGGTCTGTTTCCTCCAGTGCTGAATCCTGATGCAGCCCAGATGGCAGAAGGGCTACTCTCCATCTGTATGTGAAGAGCACTTGGAAACTCTCCTGCGAATGCTCGCCCTTATTTTCACTCTTATGAAAACACCTGTCGGTAAAAGTCACATTGCTCCCTGCCAAAGATTTGCAACAAATACCAAACAATCATTTTAAAACAAAGTAAAGGAAATCTGGTAGATCAGCTTTTCAGATTATCATTCTGATATGATGACTCCGTTATGGCTCATTGATTTAACCCATAATCCATTTTTGTCAAATCAGGTAACACTCAAAGAGGATGTTACATAGTCACAAGATATCATGTGGGCTTTTTCTCCCCCCATCAAGTGACAGAGAAGCCCTGCTCTGGAAGTTCGAAGGGGTAATCCTCGCCTGCTGGGCAGTGTCCTGGTAAATATTCAGGATATTTCCCACACCTGTACTTGGTGAGAAAGTAAAAGCTTGGTGGGACAACAGCCAACTCAGCATTATTTGGAACAACTAAAGCTCCCTGAGTGCCACCGTTAAGAATCATTTATACACACAGTGGTAGCGCTGTGCTGTGTGGCATCTTACAAAACCATTAAACAAAGCTTGGGTCAGGGGAGTGCCTGTGAGGTAATGATAATGAAAATTGCTGAACACAAAATTACTTTCTTAATATCATGTTAATTATATAAAAATACATGGAGAAGAGAGATCAGATGTTTCCCCTGGGAGGTAGGATGATGGACATTTTTCCCTTACTTCTTTTACTTTTATATATTTTCAAACTTTTACACAAAGGAGAAAACCATTGCTTTTATGGACAATAGCTCTTTTTTTTTCTTTCTTTCTTTAAGGCAAGAAAATTGGTTTACAGATGATGCCACGCATAGAACTAGGTTAGAAAAGATCCATCAGCCCTAGGCTTACCTTCCCTGCTGCTCAGCACAATTTGCCATGCCCTGTGCTCCTAAAGATAAAATTTCCAACCATTCTACCCATTCTCCTGAATACTCCAAAGGATCCTCCTGAGAATACCAGGTTTCCTCTGGTGGCCTTTACCACTATTGGAAACAGGCCAGTTTAAACAGGAGATATTACCAAGATGCATCATGTATAGGTACAGAATAATTGTAATGAATGTGACCATTGTATGTAGAATGTACCAATACATGTTCTTGGTTTAAAATAAAAAAAAAAATAAACAGGAGATATTTCATTGAGCATTAAAAAAAAAAACAACAAAACAACAAAACAAAAAAAAAAACCCGAAACTGAATTGCCATTTGGAAGTGGAAGCAAAAGAAAAGAAGGTCGGTACTTTGTCTTGAAGCATTAACAGGGACCCCATGCAGCCCCACGTTGCACAATACATGGGCACTCAATTGTCATCAGTGCTTAGGTTGGATGGAACTGTCCACATACGACCAGACTGGGGGTGGGGTATCCTGTGCCTGCTGCTGCAAGTCAGTAGGTAGATAATTATTCAAGGTCAGACTTTTAATGTTTGATGCCAGGAAAAAGAATGAGGGGGAGGGGTAAACATTAAGGGTTAGCCAATACTTTGCAAACTCTTGTTTAAGGATTTCCTAATTACTCTAAGTGGTTCCTCTAGCCTGGGCACTTAAAAGGCTGCTGCTTTGTATGATGTCATCCTTTGCCCATTATCTCTGCAGTCAATTTGCAGTATTAGGAGAGGCAGCAAGAGAATATTTGCAAACATCAACATTCTCAAGTCTTAAAAGATAATCCCCCTTTCAACTCCCTATGAGCATATCAACTGTGCAGTTCAGTTTTCAGAGTTCTCTAAATGGTACCACCACCAGCTGGATTGTATAGAAAACCTTTCTTCTAAGGAACTCAAAGAAATTTCTAAGTGGTATCACATCAATCACCAAGCAAGTCCTCAGAGGACCAGCGAGGCAGGTAGTTACAGGGTAATTAGAAATGCAAATTGATAAACCCCTTTAAAACAGCTCCCAGAGGTGGCTCCCACCTGAATAAACCTGGTGTAAGATTTTAGTTTAAGGATAGTTATCGCCAGTAGGTTCTGACCCATTGTGCATACATCAGTTCATTCATTCTTCACAATAACAATCTCCCTATTGCAAACGGAGAAACTGAGGTTAAGCAACTTATACAAGCAAATAAATGACAATCTGAGTTGGAATTCAACCACATGTGTCTGATTTTAAATGTTCAGTCTCTCAACCCCCATGTGGCTGCGGGATCCTTTCCCCACTGCAGGCAGAATATTGTGGGGATTTTAACAAATGCTGTGCAATTAAGCCTTCCTGTATAGACCGAAATCTCACTAAAGTAAGATGCTTGGGAAGTGAAGGATTCTTAGAGGCCAGGCTTTACCTGCATAGTGGAAACTATAGTGCTTTTACCTTGGAGAGTGTTGTGATTAAACGGGATGTTAGGTGCTTGGCCTGGATATAGTAAGTACTTAATATATGAATATTATTATTATTATTATTGTTGTTATTATGATGGTTATTTACTAGGACATTGTCAGTTCATTCTGTGTGGCTACTACAAAATATCTGAGGCTAGATATTGTATAAAGTAAAGAGGTTTCTGGACTCATAGTTCTGGTTCTAGTGGGTCCAAATACCCTGGTACTGGCATGTTAGGGCCCCCTGGATGCATCACAACGAAACAGAAAAAGAAAAAGAGAATTGACCATGTGGAGAAAAGGCCAGGCACCTGGGGTGGCTGAGCTTTATAATGACCCACCCTCACAAGAACTAACCTGGTTCTTTGAGAGCTACATTAATTTCTTCCAAGGGTAGAACGTTCATGGCCTAATTACCTCCCACTAGGCCCCACCTCTTAAAAGTTCTAGTGCTTCTCAATACTGTTACATGGAGGACCAAGCTGCCAGCACATGAACCTTTGGGAAACACAACCAAACCATATCCAAGCCATAGGAGATATCTTTTGATCTATCATATGTATTAGCAAAAGATACATATGATATCTAGATGTCTTAGCTACTTTTCTTATTGTTGAGACAAAATACCCAAAACTCAAAGTTAAAGGAGGAAAGATTTATAGAGTTTGTAAATTTATCTTACAATTTGTACAGATTTCAGTTCATAGTTGGCCGACTCCAAGATGGGGTGGCATGGCAGAGGAGCACGGCAGAAGAGAAGCAGTTAATGGTGCACAGAAGGCAGCAAAACAGAAGGCAGCAAGCAGCAAAGGAAGTGGCAGCAGCTGCCTGCATCTCCTTTTTATCCCTTCCAGGCTATCTGCCCTTTGGGTAGTGCCACCCACACCCAGGGTGGGCCTTCCCATTATCCACACCCAGAACTGTGCCAAACCAATCAGTGCACTAATTTACTAATCACACACCCTTAAACCCAGCATCACACCCCCTAGATCCAGCCACCTATAAAAGTCCTACCTATGACCACATAAGGGTTTGGGGGGACATCTAGACACAAGCCATAGCACTATGTTTCTATATTTATTTATTATATATTATATTATTATAATAAGTAAACTGAATTACTATTACTATTATTAGGTGTTTTTTTTTAGGTGATTTGTTTTTATTTTTTTGGCCTGTGGAAAGAAAGCTGCTATTGTCCCTAAACTCACATTGTGAATCTCAAAGGTCTCCTGTCCAATTCATCTTTGAACTGACAATTCCTCTAAAAAACATTGGCAGGCAAGTTTCATCAGGGGGCTCTGTTTACATGGGGCCTTCTCCCTCCTCAAAGGTGAGCAAGAACTGTTCCCCACTGCTCTTCTGTCAACTTGATTCTCCCATTGCAATCATTGGCCAAATGTTTACTAAACAAATCCTCAGTGGATTTCAAAGCAAGGAGGCTGCCCTTGATTTCATATGCAAACAGAGAGCCTAGGGCTCAATGTTAGTATCCTAATTTATGAAGAGTGAAATAAACTCCAGACTTGGCCAGCTGGTTTAAGTCAAGGGATAATAGAGTACCAAATAACACCCAGCAAAGTAGCTCAAATTGTATAAAATGAAATGCAGCAATATTTAAAAGTAATTCAGCTCATTTGAAGCTTCTAGACATTCCAAAACTCAGTAATAACTAAAGCACACAGTGTAATGAATAAAATGAAAATGTGACCCGGGATCTTACCATTTATTTAGAACTGCGAAACTGAAAATTGCTCTCTAACCGATAGGCCTGAAGTTATTACTTCATTCACTTAAGCATTTTACATAAGGTAATTCTCTGGTGATAAATCACATTGAAATTGATTTCAGTTTAAAAATGAAAAAAAAAATCTGCATTAAAATGTGAAAGCTCAAAGATTCACAGATCTGAATTATTGGGGTGCTCATGCTAAGAATGGATGACAAATTGAAAAATAAGCATGTACTCACTTTGAGAAAATAAATCTGGTACTCGGAACCACCCATTATGCAAGGGAAAATAAACTGCCTCTCATTTCATTAGGAAAACTCATTTGCATCAACATTTATACTTACATATGTAATAATGCATGGTCCCAGCCTGAATACAAGGTGGTAATTCAATCAAAAAGCTCAGTTGATATGCTATCATAAACAGCAAAAATGGAAACAGAACCTTGGGAATAAATCACCCTCTTACTATTCAGCTGGGACTACGCTGGGCTATTTTACACTACATGCATTGGTGCGGTATTTCACAAATACAAAAAACTTTATTTTCCTTTTATTTACTGACATGTGGCTGTTCGAACTGGCAGCTTGTGGAACTCCAGCAGGTGCTGGGATTGATCCCAGTGGTGGAATCAGACGGCAAGCGGTGAAGACAATAAGGCAATTAACATTTTTTTAATTAAAGTAATTTTAATCAAAATCTTACAAACACTTGAAATTTTAATCCAAAGCATAAGGTTTGTACACACATCTCCATTTTCAGGGAAGAATCCGATTGAAAATTAGCATCGTTTTCAAAGGAGCTATATCTTCAGTTGCTAATTAGACATCTTCTGCTGGCTGATCATATAATTGAGAAAATGTATAAGAGGCATTTTACAAGGCTTTACAAGGTTATTTCTGATGGTGTTGAGTCATCTTGGTGACTTTATGCTTGCTGTTTCCTCTGCCTGGAACTCTCCTCCCCCAAATTCTCATGTGGCTGCCATCTATTTATCATTTTGATTTGAATTTCATTTCCAAGACTTCTGTCTCTACCACTAACCCAGCTTATCTTTCTGTTACACCATTTTAAAAACATTTAGAATTTTTAAAAAAACTTTTTATCATAGAACATTTGGAGCATATTTTGAAATAGAGAGACTAATAGAACTAATCTGAGGTTGTCAATATCACCGCCCCTGGACACTTGGCCTCTGTCTCGCCCTCCCTGGCTACTGCCCACCTGCTCCCTGTGCCCAGAGTACTGTGGGATATACGGAGGACATTGTGTCATTTAATCCTAAAATATTTGTATGAGTTTCTCTAAAATAAAGCCTTTAGAAAGTCTAACCTTTATATCATTATCGCATTTTAAAAATTAACAATTACTCTCAATGACATCTCATAGCTAGTCAAGTGTTCACATTTACCCAATTTATGTGAATTGGGATTCAAATGAAGCTTGTGATTTTCAGTTATTAAGTCTTTTTAAACTGGAGGGCTTTTTTTCTCTTTCTCTATTAGTCTTTCTCTTTCTCTTTCAACTTGCAATTTCTCGGGGGGGATGTTGCTGTGTTAAAGAATCAGGTCACTTGTTTTATGGACTGTTCAGCCACCTGGATTTGCCGGTTGCACCCTCCAGGTCTTACCATTCCTCTCTGTCCTTTAGGTATCACGTAAATTGGTAGTTGGATCTAGAGGCTTAACCAGGTTCTGATTCAATATGTTTTTGCCGGGTGAGTTTATAGATAGTGCTGTGTTCTTCCAGGGAGAGGTATGTGATGTCTGTTGTTTCTCTGCTTGTGGCATTACTAGCCACTGATGCTCGTTATTTCCATCCACAAGTTTATTAGGGGTGCAAAACAGTGATAGTCTAATTCCAACAATTCATTTATTAGCTAGGATGTTTCTACAAAGACAAAACTTCCCTTCATCAACTATCAGCACACTTGGAGGTACCAGTCATATAGGAAGAGCAGGGGAAATGCTGGATTCACCAGTTTTCAAAGTATTAAAGTGGTTCCCTAAAATTCTCCAGAGGGACCAATCCAACGATAGCCACCATATATCTACAGATGTATCTGTCTATCTGGCATTGATGTGATTCTACTTATAAATAAATTTCTTCAGGTTAAAAAGATGACTTGAGTTACAAGAAAATATTAACTAAATCAGAGGAGTGGGACTAAGATGTCCACAATCGAGATGGTCTGAGGTAAGCGGCTGAGGTTTGTAAATGTTGTGTTAGAAAACAGTTCTCACCAGGGGGGATTAAGGGCAGGAAGAACTGGGCTCTAGGCAGACCAGTTGATAGCGTGAGCCTATTTGACAGAAACCTTGATCTCGAAGGAGAGAGGAGCATAGATCTGGGACACGTGGAGGTGGGAAAACAGAAAGGAGCAGGTTCAAGGGACTAGCACTATTTTGCACCCCTGATGAACTTGTGGATGAGATAATGATCATCAGTGGCTAGTAATGCCACAAGCAGGGAGAAGAATGTGGGGCTTCCAGGATTCTGATACCTGTGTATGTCCAGCCAGTGGTGGGGACAGAGGCACTGAACTGTCCCTACTGATGACCTCAGCATCTTGGGGCAGACACAACACCCTTTGCTCAGAGCCCCCCTCTTCCTCAGGTTCTCGTTTAGGGTAGGAATGAATTGGTCAGTCTCTCACTAATTCAGAAAGCCATTCTGGGGCCCTGCTCCTAGCCAAGTACTGAGTTAGGTATCAAGGACATGGTAGTGAACAAGAATCCCACCATCTATTGGACATGGAGTTTTATAATTTAAGTATAAATTCCCCTCAAAAGGCTCCTGTTAACAGCTTGGTCCCCAGTGCGGCAGTGTTTGGAGGTGGGGCTTTTGGAAGGTGATTGGATTATAAGGGCTCTACCTTCCTCGGTGGGTTAATCCTTTGATGGATTCATAATTTGATGATATCATTGGGAGGTGATGGAAATTGAGGAGATGGGGCCTAATGAAGGAAGTAGACCATGGGATGTGGCCATGGGGACTATATCTTGTCCCTAGCCACCTCTCTTAGGCTGTCCCTCTTTCTGCTTTCTGGCTGCTACAAGGGGAACAGCCTCCTCTGCCACATACTCCTGCCACTATGATCTCCTGCCTCACTTAGACCTATAGCAAATAGAGCCAGCCAACCATGGAACCAAAACCTATGTAACTGTGAGCAAAATAAACCTTTCCCACTTAAAATTATTGTTCTCAGATATTTGGTCACATCAATGGAAAGCTAACACATAGAGCCACACACTATCACATTATAAAGGGGCAAATCCCAGACATTGCCCAATGTCCCCTGGAGGGCAAAGTCATCCTCCCACCCCAGTTGCAGATCACTGTTCCTAAGAGAATGTGGCAAGATGGACAAATACAAGTGAATCAGGGTGAAGTGCTGAGTGTTGAGGGCAGGTGATGAGGCAGGAGGAGAAACTGGGAGCAACTCGCAGTAAGCGATTTAGACTGAGGACAGACATCAGCAAGTTTATGCTTTGGAAAGATTATCCTGGCTATTCTGGGATCATTTTAAAGAGTCTAGGTCTCTTTGCTGGTGTCACAGGACTCTGAGAAGTGACACGTTGGGATTCCACATTACACACAAGTTCTAGTTAGCACAAGTGAGCATGTGTCTGTCCCAGAGGAGCTTTGGCACTACTGGGTACCAGGTGAGTTTCTGCGCCCATTTTATAGATGAGGAAATAAGGCTAGGAGAATCAAAGTAGCAACATAGCATGGCCAGGAAATGGCTGAGATGATACTGGGCACTAGCTTAGCTACTTTTGTGCCCACTCTTTATTAACTGGATAACGTTCTTTGGCTCACAGTTCTGGAGACTGAGAAATGTAAGATCAAGAGGCTGTACCTGGCGAGGGCCTCTTTGCTATGCCAGAGCATGGCAGAAGAGCATCCCATAGTGAGAGACGGTGCATACAAGCAGGATAAAGGAGAGGTTTCAAGTCCTCATTTTTGAGGAATCTCTCCTGAAATAACAAACCCATTTCAGCAAGAACAGCCTTAATACCTTTGTGGAGGTAGAGCCCTCATGACCTAATCACTTCTAACCATACCCTGCTAAGCTCCATTGTACTGGAGAGTAAGTTCCCAAGACATGAGCTTTGGGGCCACATTGAAACTATAGCTGGCATGAAACTCAGAACTTTCCAAATTCAAGACCCTGCTTGGCTCCAGCAATTGGAAAATATGGATTTTAGATAAGTAGAAGAAAGAACTTTTTAACTTTGAATCATTGTAACTGTGGAATTTATTTATCATACCCCAATATAGGTTTATACACGGTAGACATAGGAACTTTATAAATATTAGGTATGAAAGTACCCTTTAGTATGGATCATTTTATCTCCATTTTATGGATGAACAAAATGAGCTTAAAGAGTTCATTCAAAGTCACACAGCTTATAAGGTGCAGGGCTGAAATTCAACATGATTAGCTCATGCTCTCCCCACTCTACTGTGCTACCTCAGCAGAAAACACCTGTCTTGTGATCTGCAGACATCCAGTCACTAGGGAATTAAGCTGGTGCTAGTCAAGTTACCACATAACACAGGGCACTGAAAACACAAAGCACAGCACTTACTATATACCAGAGGCGTCATCAAAGGCAGCCAAGAGGCACCTGAAATCTTCCAGGGTGCTTCCAATTGGTGATGGTATCAGTATTCTAGGAAGGGGCACGGTCTGGACTCTCCAGGAGAAAGCTACCAGAGTGAGCAAGTGCCCAGGGACAACAGTGATGACAGCCTGCATAGGCTGCACCTGCCAGACCTTGTACTAAGCATATTGTATGTTACCTCATTCGATCCTCCATCAACGTATGCCTCAGGTACTACAGGATGAGCATCCCTAATCCAAAATCCAACATGCTCCAAATCTGCAATGTTCTGAGTGCTAACAGGTTGTCAATAGTGGACAATTCCACACTTGAACACATGAGACAGGCTGTAATAAAACTGCAGGTACACTAAAAATATTGTATAAAATCACCTTCAGTCTGTCTAATGTGTACATAAAATACAAATGAATTTTGTGTTTAGACTTGGGTCCCATTCCTGAAAATAATGTCAAGTATATGCAAATATTTCAAAACCTGAAATAATTTTAAATTCAAAACACCTTCGGTCCCAAGCATTTTGGATAAGGGCTCCTCAACCTGCATTATCATTAGTGGTTGCAGATGAGGAAACGGGCTAAAAAAGCTTAAGCAACTTGCTTGTTACCTAACTGGAGTAACTGAGATGAGACCCAATTTGTTAACAAAATGATCCTGTAGTTGCATTTGAATCCTGGTCCAGAAAAAACAAAACAAAACAAAACAAAACAAAACTACCCTTATTTAAAATGTACATAACATAGACCAGAAGGTTATAGGCACAAAAGAAGGACACTTTGCAGTGAAGAAGAGAAATACAAGGCAGTTGTGTTTGCCTGCCAGGGGTCTGAGCCCCAGCCAGCCTTGCCTGGTTTCAAGGAGCTCAGAGTTCAGGAAGAAGAAAGAAGACATGGCCAAATCTTCCAGAGAGGAAGAACAAAGTGGTTGGTTTCAAGGACAGAGCTCAGTGGAGCTTTTCTAGTGTGCATCCATTTGGCATTTCAGAGACCTGCTGCCAGCCCATTTAACTTTCCTTCTTCTAACTGGGTCATCAGCAAGGAGCAAAGTCAGCTGTACAGTGGAGCGCTGCTCAGAGGCCTTGAGACGCTGGAGAGCAGGGAACACTAAACTAAGGAACCATATCCCCCCCCAGAGATAAGGAGACACAGGTACAAGCATGCGCACACAGACAGACATGCATATATGCACACAAGCATGCACATTTCTACTTCAGGGGAAGAATCGGTGGCACTTACTCTCCTTCAAGAACTCTGATGGATGTTGATGGTTGGAAGGGACGAGCAGAGGCCTATCAGTCTGGGCCCTTCCGCTTTTCCCAGCTTTGAGCATGCAAGGTGTGCAATGCACAGAGCTTGGTTTTAAAGTTTGGGGCTCACACTTAAGTCATGTCGAGGTGCTGTGAGAACCAGGGGAGAAAGGACTGTATGGACCTCTGAGCTGCATGTTTGATGAAGGCAGGACTCCACTGTGTCTGCCCTTCAGATCCTCAGGGCCTAGCTGTAGCCTGTAGTCTGACAACAACAAGAGTCTCTTGAACAGATGGACGAAGGTGCACATATGACCTTGGCCAAGGTCAGCTTCCTCCTTGGTGGATGCAGATTCTACAACCCCCTGGTGGAAGGATGCAGTGATGAAATGCATATGAAAGGGTCCAGGGATGCAAGGTAAGTGGTCCATTCCTAGGGAAAGGATTTGCTTTCTGAACACTTACACATTCATTATAGTCTCTGCAACAACTAAAAAAAAGCTTAAGAATGTTATTTAAAATTTGTATTTAAAATTTTTGTCTTGGTTCCAATAAGCAAACTAAAGCTTCGTCACTCAATAACCCGCATTTCGGATACTCCAGAAGCTTCCCAGAGCTCACCCAGGGCTCCTGGAGAGGACAGCTGCTCTTGCCGTCCTGCCTGCCTGGGCCCCTCGGGCAGCAACACCCGCTCCCCTTAATTCTTTCACCTCCTCGGCAGCTGCAATAAAAACCTTTCACCGGTTTGACAACGAAAAGGCAGCGCAGCTTCAACTGCTGAAGAATTCAGGAAGCCTCTTTCTCATTTTAATTGGTTTCCTAATTGGACTGTTTATGGGTTGTGCAATAGCTTGGGATGAAAAGGCCCGGCGTGCAATTATGTGGCTGGCATTGCTATCTGGCAGGAGTTAATAGTTTAATAACAAGAAGGAGAAAGCACCGAAGTTCACTGGAATGCCATGGTTTTTGTTCTCAGAAATACCTAGTTTCCAAACAATCCCTCAAGTCAGAAATGATGTCAAGCTGTGCTTGTCCAGCAACGTTGGTGATCCCGTCTTCAACTCCTTTTTGATTGAGTGGAACGTGCAGTGTGGGGGTGGGCCTCTCTGGGGTCTGTTGGATTTTTAACTGCTCACTTGCTCACTGGCTGCAGATAAGGGGGTAAGGAGGGCTCTTGATGGGCCTGATTGATTCTCTGGAACGAAGGTTTGTCTTCCCTGGCGGGATGGATGACTTCATTCTGGTAGATGAGGTCACCTGAGCCGAGGCAATAAAGCATCCGATATTCACATGAAAGCCACACTCTAAAGCGGTTTCTGAACAAAAGCCTCTCTTGGTGGCCCCCTGGCCTACGCTCCACCAGGGTCTGCACCAGGGCCCTTCTTCCTTGGTAAAATTTAATCATCCAGAATCAAACTTGTGTCCCCAGTGCAAACTCTGAAACCAAATTGGATGGTTCTCATCTACAAAAATTGAGGAGAGGGAGGGGATACTGTGCAAATAAAAAAAAAATTGTCCATAATAACTTGGACATTTGTCTGAAATAAGATGAAGGACGTTTTCCCAAAGGAAATTATATCCTAATTGTTGCCACATCATTGCAACCAGGTCCTTGGTTATTTTGAGCGAGCTCCCTCATCTCTTTTGGCTCTGAATGTTCCTGGTATCAGTTTTCTGGAGAGAAATAGCACACTTGGGAACTCAGCTTTCGTCTAATCCCGTAGATTACAAGTAACTTTCTCATAATGCTGCTGCACTGAGACAGTATTATCTAAGGAGGCAACACTATGGGAGGGTTCAGATTTGGGGAAAAGATAGAAAAGTGTTTTTTTTTTTTCTGAAAGGAGAGTAAATAAAGATGATCTTTGTCTACCACTGTGAATTAGACATCCTAGTCTAAATGACAAAGACCACTCATGATTCAAGTCTTGAACCGATCTGTTGTGGCTTAGTTTTATGTGCTTTATTACACATTTACTCAGCAATGGGAGATTGGTGGTATATCTAAGCTATTAGCTAACTTCCCCAAGACTCAGTTTCTTTAAATGTAAAATGGTACTGATTCTAACTCCCAGCCCAGTGAAATACAGGTAGTCCGGTATCCTGTAGAAATTTACATGCAACATTATTTTGTGTCTCCCCAAGAAGTGAAAAAACACTGGTGATCAAACATATCCCAATGTTTTCCTCATCATTTGGAATTTTTGTTGATGAAATTTTTCAAAGTTTTATCTGGATATCGCTTTTATTCACATATTACCTTTTGCATTCATCAAAAATGAAATGAAAGTAGGCAGCTTGTTAAGGCAATGACAACCAGGTCACAACCACTGCTCTGCTGGAAGCAAGTGGAAGAAGCATCCAGCAGAAAGATGGATTTGGATTTTTGAGATTTCAAATGTGAAACGACGTGTGTTATTATTGAGGGAACATTGGAGCTTGGCACAAAGTAAACACTCAACAAAAAGCAGTCATATGTCCATTTCTAAAGCAAGTGAGTAAGGTATTTGGACAGGGCCGGGTCATGTGCCCATCTCTGTTGCCAGGAATAGATTATTGTTTGGCCCATCTAAGCTATGAAACTTGGGATATGGGAAAAGAGAGACAGATCAAGGTGGGTTCTGTTGTGAAGTTCCAGAAATAATCACATGGCAGAGGTGTGTACGACATGGCCTCAGATTTGCCACCAAAATTTTCTCCCAAAGCCTCCACAACCAAGAAAATGACATGACAGGAGATGCTGAGTGCCTGCCCCTGGGAAAGTGACCTGTTGAACCCTTGGCTGCTTCCAAAGGATGCTGATGGGGTTTGGCAGGGTCTTGGAAGCAGATCCCACTCTGAACAGGGCCAAAGTTCTCTACACGATCTCACCCTGTGCATCAATTTTAAAATAAGTCAGCAATTTTTTCCTGGTGTTGAGGATTGAATCCAGGGAGTGCTGAGCTACATCCTCAGCCTTTTTATTTCATTTTGAGACAACGTCTTTCTGAGTTGCCCAGGCTGGCCTCAAACTTGCCATCCTCCTGCATCAGGCTTCCAAGTAGTTGGGATTACAGGTGTGTACCACCACACTCTGTAATAGGCAAATTCCTTGACCCTCTTCCCTTCAAATGGTAGAGTTGAATTCCCCTCTTCTTGAATGTGGATCTGACTATGTGACCCAATTTTAAGCACTAAAACCTGACAGAAGTGGTTCTCTGTCTTCTAAGGCCACATCACAAAAAGGAAAGAGTTTCTGCCATGTTTTTTCGCTCTGTTTTTCTTTCCCTTGTTGCTCTTTCCTTGCCCTCTCCTTTCTAGTACCCTTCCTTTCCCTTCTCAGTGATGTGTAGGAAGAACCACCCATTTCTTTGGAAGCCTTGTGGTTTAAGAGGGATCAGGTCCTGGAATTCATACAGTTCCACCTCACAGAGATTCAAAAACCTTTCTAGCAGATACTGTGCCAAGATCATTGTCTATAAAGCATCAATGATCAAAACACAGGAGCAATTAAAAGAATCCAGAAGAGAGCTGGAGACTTCCATAGATGCTACCAGGCACTCAGCCACATGTAAATCCTGCTCTGATGAATCTTCACAGAGGCAAGAATTTCCTCCCAGTATAAGCCCACCTGTCCCCAAGGACTGATGACAAATGCCTTCGGTTTATGCTGAGTGCCCTGAAGAGTTTGTCTGACAGTTGCAGAACCTACTGCGCATAATGCCAGGTGCTGGGCAAGGTGTGGACGCCTGGCTGGGGAAGTTGCCCCGCCTGCATGTGACAGACCTCCTATTAGGTCTGTTTTTCCTCCACCTCTGGAGGCGTCTGCCTGTTGGAGAGTCTGCAAAGCTGGCAGTTTTCAATTACATGCTGGAAGATTCCTTCCTGATCTTTCTCCTTGGTAAAAGGTGACTTGGATGTGCCTTTTTCCCTCATGCTTCAACAGTCAGAGTTGAATTTAAAAGGGTTTTCTTTTTAACTATCAGGTAAGGAGAGAGCTGAGTTCACCAGAAGAGCCGGTGGGCCTGCATTCAGGGCACTGGCCTGTCATGGGGGACCCCTTACCCCAACCAGCTTCCAGGTTCTGCAGAGCTCAGCAAAGGACTGTAAGAAGTCACTGAGATCATTAACATGGTGACAGTATGTTATAGAGACACACAGGTGACTCTGAGGCTCTCAGGGGGACAAACCTGACTGGCAAGTTGGGATAGCATGATACCTTCCATGCCTTGCAAACTTGGCTGAGTGGGTGCAAAAGGTTCCTTTCTGCACTTTGAGGCAGCCCTGTGAGGTGGCTGGCTTGGGGGAAGGAAGCTTGCAGCCAGCTCTCTTTCCTTATAACCAGCATCCACATCAGTCCCCATGGGCCGCCCTCAGCAGGTGCGTGAATCCACTCCCCCACCCCCACCACAGTTCACACAAATAAAACCCTGAGAACGGCCAATATATTCTGCAGAAAGTCACAATAGCCCACAAGAAGAAATGCATAAGCGTATAACTTCCAGCCCAGGCTATTTAGCATCCCATTAAAAATATTCAAAATATAAATCAAAATTCATGGGAATAAGTAATATTCAATTTAGAATTTATGGCACTTTAAAATAGGATGATTTCCTCAAATGTGCAATAAATTTGGTTTTGTGGAATTGCACTTGCCACCTTATCATGACGGTTGCTTTATCTACACAGCCCACCAAAGCGGAGTCACTTTATAGAATCTAAATTCACAAATCAACTGTCGTCTTCACTTCACTGATTCATTGCTGATGGGCCTTTCATAAGGTAAAAAAAAAAAAATCCCTTCCAAGTTGACAAGAGTAATAAATGGGGAGGTTAGTGCTGCCCATCCATCCGGCTGGCCCACTGACCCGCCCATAGTGATACATGGCAGAATAAACTCATAAAGCAGCCGCATCCTTTGACCTCTGCAGAGTAAATGGGAACAGAGGAGCATTTATGATGATCACTGTGTTTAAGGAGGACGGTCTGCCCAGAGAATTATACAAAACCATGGACTGTCTTCAAAATAAGGAAGCAGGTATTTGGGAGACAAAAATCCTTACATTTTACTGGGGTTTTCTCTTTATCCATTTTGACTTCCCCCGCTGTCCCATAATTTATTAAGGCAAAGAAGTGCTAGTGTAGTTCATACAACTGGGAAGGGCACCTTTGAATCTGCAGAGAAAATACTGCCTAAATACTAGGAAGAAGGAGGGAAGAAAGGAAATTTTGCCAAATTAAAAGATATGCTTATGCTGTGAATATTTCCCGAGCTGCATTTGTGTAGCTTCTCTGAGTGCCACGTTCTGGCTCCAAACAACCTCAGGAAAATCCCTACGCTGCTAGTGCATGAGATTAGTGTTATTGATAATTCACAGTCATGAAGTTCTTTCTTAAAAATGTGAAATTGTCTTTTACCTAGCAATCGCCAGAAATTTAAATTTTAAAAATTTACATTTACTTAAGTGTGGTCTATGGTTTGCAATCTGGTTTCTGACAAAATGAGATAGTCTGTAGAATGCAAAAGCATCCTCATTTCCTAATTGATGACGTTCAAAGTCAATCAGGACTCTTAATTATGTTTTTCCTTTTTGCAGTGCTGGAGATTGAACCTGGAGCCTCATGCATGCTAATCGCTCTCTCTACCACTGAGCTACACCTAGCCCTATATTTTTATTTTAATATGTCTTACTTTGCTGTTTATTTCATGCTCATTGAGATTTTAATTTTAATGTCTGGGTAATTATCTATCAATGAATGGACTATAATTTAGTCTATCACTGAATTTGGATATTGAAGGCAGTTTCTAAATTTTCACATTATAAATGCTCTGATTAATACCTCTGTATTTGTGAAAAATCTACTCACTGACATTTAAAATTCAAAGGGCAAGTAAGTAGCAAATTAAATAGAGCTGGGAGAAAAATTAGTGAGACATAAGATAGATCTGAGAAATTTACATAAAGCACAGAAAGTGGATCTAATGAAAGACAGATCAGGTGACACAGAGGAGGAGAATCAGAAGGTTCAAATATATCTATCCAGTTGGAGTTTTGGAGATGAAGGTAAGAACAAGAGAAAACTTCGTAAATAAAGGGTTAGCAGCGGTTAAGAATATCCTAGAACTGAAGAGTCATCGGTTCCCATAGAAGAAGCACATTAAATATTGAGAAGAATAAATTTTAAACCCATATACATACATATGGTAATGAAGATGTAGACTATGAAAAACAAAAGGAAAGTCCTAAAAGTAAGCGGAGGGAAAAGAATGGCAATTAGAACAACAGTAAGTTCACCAGAAGCAGTCAACGCTAGCAAACAATGAAATAATATCTCCAAGTTTTGGAAGAAAAATAATTTTTCAAAGTATACACAATTACTTAAGAGATTTTACTATTCAAAATTCCTTGCCGCTAAGGGTTAACATGGAGAAAGAAGAAGGGAATCTAAAAGGAGTTAGTAGTCCATATGGAAATAAAAATGTTGATCCCATAGAAACAGTAGAATAGTGGTCACTAGAGGCTACAAGGGGATGGCAGGCTCGGAATAGAGAGAGGTTGGACAACAAGTACCGAAACAGTTACTTAGCAGGAATAAGTTTTAGTGTTCTATAGCACTATAGAACAACTACAGTTCATAGTAACTAACTATATGTCAAAATAACTAGAAGAGATTGAAGGTTCCCAACACAAAGAAATGCTAATTAACCTGATTTGATTATTATACATTGTATACATGTATTGAATTATCATGCTGTACACCAGAACATGCACACCAATTATGTGGCAATTACAAATAAAAAGAAATATATAAAAGGAATAAGTGGAATTCAAGAAGTATGGGAAGAAAATTGGCAAATATCATGCAGACCACATTCTATCACCATAATATGGTGACGCTACAAAGAAGGAGTCAGTTTTTGTATGTATTTGAAGATTAAACAACAACAATGAAACAACCAAAATCTTCTACATAACTGGGATCAGAAAAGGGATTGTAACTATAGGCAAATAATTTATATGCAAATTAATATACAGTCAGAAAGGGACTGAAGCCTCAAGGAAGTAGGCACAAAAATAAAGGCATCAGAATTGGGGCTGGAGACTCATCTGAGGAATACCAGGCCTCAAGATGAAGAAGCAATGGGCAGGCCTGCAGGCCTCCCGAAGGGACAAACAGCAACTCGAGATTATACTGTGATTAGCACCACCTGGTCCAGTAAGTCCATCTGGGTGTCAGTTGTCCAGGTGGGTGACCAGAGCATCTGGACCCATCTCTTCCCAAAAGTGTCTTTGTGATATAATTGGTGGGAGGTAAGAGTTTGCTTTTGTTTCATGGCACCCCTAAATATTTTGACTGTTTGTGACTCATTGAAGTAATCATTATGATATAGGAGAACTATAACTCTCAACCCGTTAGATGTCAAGTGTGCCATGTTTGTGGTCCCACCACATCGAGGAAGGGAGTCTCAAATCTCAAACCAAAGGAAGAAGTTAGGGAAGAAGAACAGCTCCTGGATTTCCAGAAGGAGTCCCAGTGACCACTGGGGACCTTTGTCAGGGGTTATCTATACTGCAAAGTCCCAGTGTAGGTACAATGCGGGTCAAACTACAATCAACATACAGGATTACAAGGATAGCTGCCTAGCTAATGTCGATCCAATAGGAAAATAAGGCATGGAGCAAGAGCATGTGGAAAGAACAGAGGTACTTTTTTTTTTTTTTTTTTTGTGGTGCCGGGGATCGAACTCAGGGCCTTGTGCTTGCAAGGCAAGCACTCTAATCACTGAGCTAAATCCCCAAACCCCAGAGGTATTTTTGAAGCACCTGGGATTAAATATATCCAAGAATGTTCAAGGTCTTTACAGTGAAAATTATAAAACTTTATAGAAGTTCGTAAAGTAGTGTATAGATAAATTTAAAATATTTGTGGGAGGAAGATTCCATATTATAAATGTAGCAATCACTACTGAATAGATATTTAAATTTAATACAATTCCAATCAAAATTCCAGTAGGTCTTTTCGAAAAAGTGGTAAGTTGGTCCCAAAATTCATACAGTATAAGAAGGGTCGAAACACCAGTTGGGGATTTGGCTCAGTGGTAGAGCACTTGCCTCACAAGCACAAGGCCCTGAGTTCGATCCCCAGCATCAAAAGAAAAAAAAAGGAAGGGTTGAAACATACTCAGTAAACACTCGATAACCTTAGCTACCCTCATCACTATTACCATAATCATCATAATCATCATCTTTGTTTTGACAAAGCAAGAACTTCAAATCTGTCTGGTGATACTCAATTCTTGCTGTGATGTTCATCTGAGAAAATTCAACTTGGAAGATGTAATTGCTATTTCATCAGCTACTAGAAGGATGTGTCTTGTGACATTACTTGTACCAGCACAAAGACATTTATTTTCTGGAAATATCAAGCAATTGTTGACTCTCAAAGCTCTGTGAGGCCATTGCAAATGACAGTTTCTTCAACATGCTAAGGAAGACTCACCTGACAGGGTAACACCAGGAGACAAAAAGGCCCCACCTGTGTATAAATTGTGAACAGGGTCTCTTTAGAATGAAGCAAGATGTGTAGGCAAACATGACCTTGCTATTTTCTCGGGAATTCAGAGAATTCCCCACCATTCTTCTGGTTGTGACATTTGGCACTCCCTATGTCTTTATGAAAATGGCTAGGGATGAAGCCTGGACTATTCCACTTACTGCTTTGTCTGTATTCATTCACTTCACAAATATTTATGGAGCATTTACTATAGGGCACATAGGGTTCTAAATGGTTAGAGATACAGAATAAAGAAAACTTGCAGGAACACTTTGCCCACTTCCTAGGGGACGCAGATGTAAACCAGAAAATTAAGTAAAAATGTGTTACATGGAGATAAACACTTAGGAAAAAACTAAAGTAGAAGAGGAGATATGCAGGATATGCGAAGAGCAGCAGCTTAAGGCAGAGGAGACAGCTGGCAGTGATGGTGATAGTGGCCTTGCTGAGGTAACACGTGAGTAAAAACCTGAAGTAGGTGAGGGAGTGAGTCATACTGACTGCTAGGGGACTTATTTTAGTCACTTTTTCTTTGCTGGGACAAAATACCCAACACCCACAAGTTAATGGAGGAAAGGTTTATTTTTGGCTCACAATTTGTAGAGGTTCCCGTCTGTAGCTGGCTAGCTCCAATGCAGGAAGACACAGCACAGAGGCATTGCAGAGGAGAAACACTCCATGGCATGGTGGCAGGAAGCAGCATGGACTTCCTTCTTTCCCCTTTTATTCCATCTAGGTTACAAGCTTATTAATTGGTGCTACTCACACCCAGGATGGGTCTTTCCTCCCCAGTAAATTCATCCTTCACCCCAGAACTATACTAAACCAATCAGTGAACTCAGCTAGTACTACACACCCTTGATCCAGTCACATGCCAAAGCCCTGCCTATGAGCACAGGAGGCTTTGAGGGGACATCTAGATATAAACAGTATAGGACCAATGTTCTGCACAGAGGGAACTGCATGTGCAAAGTTTCTGAGGTTAGTGTGTGTTTGGCTCATGCAAGAGATATCAAGAAGGAATAATGGGGTCCAACCGAATTGATGTTGAGCCTTAAATATCCTGAGAAGGAATTGGCTTTTACTTGAACATCTGTGGAGAGCTGCAAAGGGTTCTGAACTGAACAATGACAAGATCTGACATGTGCTTTTAAGGAATCCTCCTGGCTGCTGCACTATGCCTAGGACAAAAAGGGGCTTTGGTGGAAATCCCTGCAGTACATCTATTGGTAAGGTGATGGTGCTTGGACCAGGGAGGTGGCAAAGAATAACTTGAAGCTTTCATGGTGTCATCTTCCCTAGAAGGCCAGGGGTTGGAGGGAAGCGATCCAAGTGTTTGAGATGCCCTGGTCTTCAAGAACAACTTGATGATTGTTTTAGTTACTTTTCTCTCATTGCTGGGGCAAAATACCCGACACCCAAAGTTAAAGGAGGAAAGGTTTATTTAGCTCACAGTTTGTGGAGGTTTCAGTTTGTAATTGGCTGGATCCAAGGCAGGGCAGCATGGCAGACAGGCAGAAGGCAGCTAGGCAAGCAAGGGGCTTAAGCAGTTCTTTTTTGCCCCTTATATTTTATCCAGGCTACTCACCCTTAGGGTGGTAGCACTCCCACCCTTAATCCTAGTACCTTTAATCCTAGTGTCATATCCCTGATCCCAGCAGAACTATGCCAAACCAATCAGTGGAATAATTTAATAATTACACACTGTAGATCCAGTCACCTCTAAAAATATCCCACCTATGACTGCATGAGGCTTTAGGGGGACATCAAGATACAAACCACAAAAATGGTTAATCACAGTAATTCAGAATAGATTTTAGCAGAAGCCTGTTGATGTAGTAGTCACAGGAGACAGCCACATCTAGAGGTGTGGGGTGGATTCTGTTTTGCTTGAAACTGACTGAAGACGCAATCCCCTTAGAAGATCCCTGTGTTAATCAGGTTTCTGTTACTATAATAAATAACTGAGATAATCAACTTACAAAGATCAAAAGTTTATTTTGGCTTACAGTTTCAGAGGTTTTGGTCTACAGATGTTTGACCCTACAAATGTTTGTTGAAGTGAGTTTCTGGTAGCACATCCTGGTGGGAGCTTGTGGTAAAGCAAAATTGCTCACCTCATAGCCAAAAAGGAAGAAGAGAGGAAGAGGAGGAGGCTGGGGTCCCACTACCCCTTCAAGGGCAGGTGCCCCCCTCAACTAGAGACCTCCTGCTAGGCCCCACCTCTCAAAGGTCCACTACCTCCCAATAGTGTCAGTCTGTGAACTAGCCTTTAATACATGCACCTTGGGCAAATGAGATTTAAGATCCCAACTATAACATCCCCTCCCTGGACCAAGGTCTAGAAGGCCAGCTATGAATCCTCTGCAGAATCACTGGGAAGAAAAGTTTTCTGATATGGTTGGCAGCTCCTCCAAATGTCTTTCAATTCTCACGAACATCTGGAACAACTTCTGTTTAGGGATCCTGACTTCCTACACCGAATTACAGATAAATGGATGTAGAAAGAGAAAGAAAAAAAGATGCAAAATGATAAATCCTTGTTTATTCATTACTATTTATTGACCTTCTACTATGTGCCAGAAACTGCATTAAGACTTCAACATAAATTATTTTATTTAATTCCCTAAAACAACTCACCATGGGAGTTGTAAATAGCTTGATTTTACAGATAGAAAGTTGGGGCTCAGAGTAAAGGCACAACTTGCTAAGATCTGCACAGCCAGGAATTGGTGGAGAGTCTATATTTAAAGACTGCTTGGCCTCAAAGTCTTATGCATTTTCTGCTATGCCGTGCTGCTGCCTTGAGTGTGTGGACAGTTATTTGTGACACTGATTCCAGGGACCATCCATGGAAGGCTTTTGTAGATGTGAACATTATCTGACCTGCCATCGTGATTATTCTTTACTTTAGGGGAGTGGAATAGAGCAAGGCTCAGTAAACTTTTCCTTAAAGCATCAGTCAGTGAATACTTTGGGCTTCATAGCTCCCTATTTATCACAATTGCTAGCTCTGCATTGTAGGAGAAAGCAGTTGTGGACGTGACACAAACGAATGGTTGGAGCCGTGTTCCAATAAAAGTTTATAAAACTGGGCTGGGCCCTAGTTTGTGAAGCACTGCTGTTCAGTAGAAAGAAGGGCTCCAGGATTCAGGCTGGGTGGGTCCAAAGGCCCCACTGTCTCCTGGATGGCAGCCTTCAGTAAGTTACCTCTTCTTGCTATGTAAAATTGGGATAGTGCATTATAGGGTGGTCATGAAGATGAAGTAAGGGAATATATGTACTTAGAAACTTACAAAACAAAAAGTATTTTTTGTGTCTAATCCTCTTCCCCAAGATTCTTTAATGAAAAACAACTCACAACAGACTCCAGCCAAGCAAATCCAGCAGACTTTAAGATCTTAAAGGAAAGATGGTAAGATTTTGGGTTGGAGCATATTAATCAGAACACACTTTTGAGATGTTCACTTATTACATATTTACTAGAGGGCATCAGTGCTTTCCTATGTATGGTGTTGTTTGGGTTGGTTACTAAATGAAAAGGAAAAAAATGAGTTCAGACAAAACAGTTATTTTAATTTAGTGTTTTTGTGTTTCAGAACCAATCCACTAAGAAGCGACTGTGAGGTCCTTAAGTACAATTCACATCTGGATTTGACTCACACTGAGTTTGGTCATTACAGTTTAACCAGGAGGTATTAATTGGAACACTAGAAAATATCTCTGGTCAGTTTCATTACCTAATGGCACTTAGGTTTTCTAATGCATCTTAATAAGAACTGTTGCATATGCATAGACTAATCTAGATTTTACAGGGAACGGTTTATGCTGATTAAAAAAAAATTGGCCACATTCTCCTTAGGCTTCAAATATACTTACTTTTCCTATTAGTTTTTCCAAATACGATTATACTTTAAAATAAAAGCTGAATTTCATTAGAACTATTAACATTTTTATCTATAACATTAATTGCTATAAAAATTCTCTTCTGGCTTAATTTATATCTCTGAATCACATTCCCTAATATTACGAGTACAAGCAACACACACCACTCCACCCCACTCGCCTCTAAATACTTCCCAAAAAGTGGTCGCCCTGGGGTTGGGCGTGTAGCTCAGTGGTAGAGCACTTCCCTAGTATGTGTGATGCCCTAGGTTTGATCCTCAGTAACAACCAAAGTGGTGGTTTTATGCTAAGCATAAATTCTCGTTTTCTTTAACTTACTTATTTTAAGAATTCAATGTACCATTTGCTAATTAAATCACTTAGTACTGATTCTAAAATGTTCTCTTTAAAACCTGATTTGATAAAAAGTCATTTGAAATGTTGTTTTGTACTGTTCTCTCTGAGCGTGGGAACACAGATATTCTGTGTTTGGTACACTAGATTTTATTTTTGTTTTAAAGCATATTGAAAACATATTTTAAAATAAATATGTTTAAGCAGCAATCATATTAACTTATTAACTACTAACTTTGTTAAATTCAAATTTTTTTGTGGGGGGGCAGTCCAAGGAAACAAGCAATAACAGTCCTAGCCTAATGAAAAGGAATTGAGAAAAGACTACTATTTTCAAAGTTGGCAATTGTTCAAGCTACATATGGTCATATAATCTTTTAAAAAGCACAATTCAAGTCTCGATTTAATTATGTAATAGCGTAAATGGAATTACATCGCTGATGAAGTTCAGTGCTTAAACTCAAGTGCACACCCACTGGGCTGGCAGAGTGACCAGACTTGGCTTTCAGACGGCCCAGGGCACCTCCACTGCCCGCCTTCTCTGATCTAAATTACAGCAGCTGGGCTGGACCAGCTCCTTTGTATTAATGGCATTTCAGTCACCTTGTAAACATGATTGTAATGCAAGGCTAATAACTGTTTTACAGGAATGCATTATGCATTATGTACTCCATTTCTCTTCTTCATATGTGTGTGTGTGTGTGTGTGTGTGTGTGTGCGCATGTGTGTGTGTGTTGTGGGGCGGGGGAGGTAGCAAGGATTAGCTAATGGAAAAGCTTGGGATCTTGGAGAAGAATTCTAGGTTGAACTTCGAGTGGGCAGGGAGAGGGAGCTTTCTAACATTCATGTCTACTAGAGCTCTGTGATTCTCTTGTCTCCCTTGCAGGCAACCTCTACATTGATAATGATCTTCAAGGAGCCTAAAAGACCTTCAGATTGGCCTCCCTTCTTTTATAGATGAGGCAACTACAGATAGAGTTGAGTATCTTGACGATGGGTCATACCTGGGAAGCCAGGACAGGAGCCCGGCTCTTATTCTAGCCCTCATCAGATGCCGCCTCAGCACCATCTGACCGTGTGCCACTCCTTCCTCACAGGCTCTGGGGCAGCTGTCACAGAGCTGGGTCTTGGCTTTCCCCCCTAGGCTTGAAACTCTTCAGGGGACTGTGTCTATTCCCGCTGTGTCCTGGGCACCTCGAATGGCACCTACCCCATCTTTACAAGTAGAACTGTACTGAGAATGCTCGAGACACCAACAATACTGGTGCATTCTGATGAGTATCTCATGGAGGTTTGTTTTTCAGATGAGAAAACAAGTCAACCATACTAGATCGTCTGCCACGATCTTAGAAATAACCAACAGAAATGGAATTCAGATCCAAGTTCACCTCCTAAACATCTTTAGATGATCTGCAGAAGTCATGGAAAGTAAAGTAGCAACGGCAAGTTCTTGCAGGAATTCTATCTGAAGTACTATGTGACTTGGAGAAGAATCATTGCTGGCTGGAAAAGTTCCTCGGCGTATCTATCCTCCAGAAACCTCAAATAACAACCACACCCTAGAGCTTTCCCCGCACACTAGTTTTCCCAGGGGCGTTGGCCACAGCCTAGCCGTACCTTACTGTCGCCAGACCTGAGGGCCCTGGAGACTAGGCTTGGATGTTCAGCAGGGGAGGACGGGAAGTCAGCAGCCTGCTAAATCGGAGCACATGCCAGCAAGCTTTTGGTAAGCCCCAACGAGCTGTGCTGATGCAGGGCAGGCAACCGCCCATAAGCCACTTAGCAATTGGAGCTGTAACCTTTTAGTGGTGGGGAAATCCAACCACAGCTCCAGCAGAGAGAACCTGCCAGAAAGCCACTTGTTGATCACAGCGACACTTTGTTTGTTACTATCTCATTCTCTCTCCCTAGAACCACCAAACTCCCCCTCGTAGTTGGGAAACCAATGTTTGATCATTCATCTCATTGTTGTCAAATATGTATGTGTTGATCATTAGCCACAAGGCTGATTGACTAGAAAACTATGAAAAACTAGATTTGTAGCAATATTTCTGGCTTTTGAAACTGACATTATAAGACAGATAGCTTCTTACAACTTGCCTGTGTGCTCCTATTAGACATAGAACTTCTGGGCCAAAAGAATCACCATAACTTCCAAAGAAACTATTTTTGTGTTTCATGTTCTATTACCTTGCTTATTTTTAAATCTCTGTCTCTATGATTGTATTGACTTTCTCACTCTTGTAAAAAGAAATCAAGGTCGTCTCTTTTATTTTAAGTAAGATAAGGACCTCTCATAGTTCCTAACTCTCATATTTCCCTTTTTGCTTTGATTCCTAGGAAGCTCAGAACCCAAATTTGTTTTTAATTTCAAACATTTTCTCTTGGCTTTGTTTGAGCTACCATTATTATTACACCAGCCCCTATTTCTTAGCTTCGCTTTTTTTTTTTTTTCCTGTTTTTATACTGTTTCTGTCCTTTGTTCAGGGGAAGTTACCTTAATTCATTTTTGAAAGGCAGAGGGATATAAATAATTGAATCATTCTTAACCCCAATTCACACCACAGATAAATGTAGTCTTTCAAAAATGATCCTTTCCTTCTCTCTGCTTCCCTCAAATTCCCAATGGCACAGCCTTCATCTAAGTGGAGACTCACTGGCTGATTCGATATTTTCCGTTTGGCCTCCAGCCTAGACCTTGGACTCAAAACCAAGCTAGGGCCCCTCCTCGAGTGCTCAGAAAGATCAGTGTGATTGCCACTGGCAGGTCCCCGGCTCCTCCTGAAGCCTCCTTCTGAAAGGTTACAGGATCAAGATATTTTGATGGTTGTTATCATGTATTAAGGTTGACATACAACCAGTTGAGAATAGTGTCTATTTTAATGTCTGAATTATTTTTTTCTAAAATTAACAGGCAAAATAAAATAAAATAAAATTAAGAGGCAATATCCGAACACTCTCCCTATTACAATAGACAATCTGATTAATCACACATAAAAACTCTTTGAGCATGAATGAATAAGGTTTGAGCCACTTTGGGTTATTTTTCCAGTCTGATAAAACCATTATCATGTTATAGTTTTCACAATGCTGAACCAAATTCCTTTGATCATCTTATAAAAATAATTGATCTTGCTTATCTATTGTTCTATTTTAAATCATTTAATTGAGGGTATTAAGGGAAGTAATGGTAACAACTAAAACATTTATTAGGCTCTGATGTTCAAACTTGCAATATGATTTTCATAATCTAAATTTCTCTATCACCAAATTCTGTTCTTGTGGAGATTTACATATAGAGCACCTCCAGCCACAAATAATTTGCTATTGCTTAACATCCTAAAGGACATACATACACTGTGGCAAATCACTGCAGTTATACTTAATTTTAATTATTCTTTTAAATCAGATAGATACCCTGCAGTGAAATTCTTATAATTAAATAGAAATTAAAAGTTTCTAAAAGCCTTAATTTCAACTTCAAATTTAAATGCAAATGAATGCACTGGAACCAAAAGGAGCTCCTTCCCCTAAACCTCATTTTTCAAAATTATGAGGGACTGTCTGAAAGCATAAACTGATCACGAAATCTTATTTTGGTACCAAAGAATTCCTTGAGACTTAAATCCTTTCCATTTTCCAATGCTTGGCCAATGCCAGCTAGAAAATTGGAAGACCCAATTTTCCCAAGTGACAGGTACCCCAGAGAATTATTTTAGTTTGGGTTTCCTGAGAAGCAGACCCTGAGATAAGGGTTTGGGTGCAAGTTGGCATGAAGAGGTCCCATAAAACAAAATGGTAGGCTGGAGAAGTGAGGCAGGAAAGGAAGAATGTATTTTCCAGGCAAACTGGGCCTCCATCCTGCCGGGGAACCTGGGAGACCATGAAGCATTTCTCGGAGTTATTGTATCGAAGGGGTGAGGGAGCTGGGGTGTATTCACCAGTTCCTGTCACTCATGACTGTGGGCTGCTTCTGAGGAGGCTCTGCGTCTTGTGTGTGAGTCTCAGTGCTTGCGGCCTGAGAAAGATCCCAGGCCAAAGGATGCAGGTGTCCAGCATCCCTGAGACCCCTGACATGAAAAGATCCAGAGACGCCAATAGCATCTACAGGAATCTAGCCTAGAGGTTCCAAGCCAGCAGCACACTGACTGAGTGCGGCCAGCGTTAAGTACTTTATTTGACCCCTACAATGATTTATTTTTTCAAAAGCTTTGGAAACGTTTATGCCTAATTTAGGATTTTTATATTCTCTTGAAAAATTTGATCTAATTGATGCAGGACAGGATTGGAACCTCCAAAGCAAATCAGCCAACAAATAAATTCATACATTGCTTAACCAAGAGGACAGAGTCTGAGAAACAAATCACTAGGTGACTCTGTCACTATGTGAACAGCAAGTGTGCTTACACGAACTACACAGTGTAGCCCACTATAGACCCAGGCCATGTGGTACAGCCACATTTCCTAGGCCACAAACTTGTACAGCACGGCACTGTACTGAATACTGTAGGTCACCATACTGCAGTAGTATTTGTATATCTAAACAACTCTAGACACAGAAACATTATAGCAAAAATGCTAATGATGATACTAATACTAATTTTTCAGCCCCGTTATAGCCTCATGGGACTTCCATTGCATGTAAGTTTCAATAACAACATTCTGTGACACATGACTACATTGAGTGAGAAAGTTATACGTACTAAGTATACCCTGTAGTGGGTATGAAAGATGTTCTTTACCTTGCAGAAAGTGACAGACCCTCCTCTGCAGCATGGCAGGGCCATTGTCTTCCTGCACCCTAGAGGGCAGATGCACGCAGTTCCCAGGACAGAGCTGCCCTCCGTGTCTTCCTGCAGTTGGACACAGGAGGCCCTGGGGAAGGTGGCAAGCACGTGTAGCCAGCACTCTTTAAGTGTAGCACATGACTTTGGACTCTTGAATTCTCTTTCACCTGAGAAAATTGATGCTCAGCAAAGTTAAGTAACTTGCCCAAGGTAACACAGTAAAAGGCAAAGTGGGATTTGAATGCAGACAACGTGATTCCAGGTTTTGGACTCCTAACTATTAGACAGCACTACTGCCAAATGCTAACCAGGCACAGGGTCAGCACCTAGCTCCTGGCTCAGGTTGCTGTTGACCTCCTTGCTAGTGTAGTTCTGGGGTATCCTGGCCATTCAGCACCCAGTTTTCTTGCTCCTTAATGCCTCTTCGTGAATTCTGGCCCATTCCAGTTTCGGTTTTTGGGGCATTCCTGTGGCACCTTTAATTTGAGCTCCGATGCCTGACCAAATCCCTGCTACTGTAGTAAAGGTGAGGGAATGGGGCCTGGGTGCTGACAGGCAAACCCATAGTTGGAAAGATCAAATTCTCATCCTCAACTAATGAAAATGGCATCTGATATATTTTTAAAAATATATTCAAGTCAGGGGCTGGGGATTTAGCTCAGTGATTAGAGTGCTTGCCTTGCAAGCACAAGGGCCTGAGTTCGATCCCTGGCACCACAAAAAAAAAAAAAAAATATATATATATATATATATATATATATATATATATATATATTCAAGTCAAAGTTTCAGAAGGCATCTGTTTCTGAAATAAATCAGGTTTGTTGTCCAAAAAAAAAAAAAAAGTAAAAAAAAAAAAAAACCTGCTCTGGGGGTTAACATTAGCTGTAACTTCAAGGTTCTCCAAGGAAAAATTGCCCATAGAGCCATATCAAAGTCTTCAGCCTTGCTCTTTCTGATTTGAAAACTGAATGTCACTTGTGCCTGAAAGCATACTCCTCGATTTTCCTTACCCTCAATGAACTGTTGGCCTCTCTCACAAATTGTCAACACGCTTAAGGATGCGTGTTTCTGGATGTCGAATCCTCATAACTCACACACGCAGACAATAACAGACCTCTTCCCCTTACACAACACCCTGGGTCTCCTCAAAGCAAACTCCAGCGACCTGCAGGTCATGGTAGCAAATGAGCCTGTCACACACCCCACCTACAGGACCAGGCACTTCTCGATCCCAGCCAACTGTAGCCCTGAAGGAGGGTGGCACCTTTCTGTTATTGAGGGAAATCCAGAAATTCGTATTTTAATATAAAATCCCCCTCTTGGTTTTAAATATTGGTAACTAATTTAATTATATTTTAAATACAATCCTGGCCAAATTCACACATATGAGTGGCGAGGACACAGCCCATGCCACAGATCATTTAGTGCAGGGGTTAGGCCATCAGTGCACTGTTGCCTAATGGCGTGAACTTGTCACACATCAGGGACAGCAGGGTTTACAGTTTTGAAATCTACACCCAAAACAGAGGCTGCAATTGCAGAGGAATTATACTTTTCTCTTAATGTGTTCCATAATTAGTTCTTGTGCATTCTGTTTTCTCTTCCCAATAATGTAGGCACCCAAAGGAATCTTGTGTCTATCCATTGACTCTTACTCAATAAAAATTAACCTATGACATGCCAGGCACTGCTTCTGGGGGATGACATAAACAAAAGGCCAAATTTTATGCCTACCCCTTAAGTGGGAAATGATGTCCACCACACACAGGATGATAGGACTCAGGGGCAGGTGCTGAATATAGACACACAGAAAAGACTGATGTCCCTTGTGATGAGCTCTGTGTGGCCTGGCTCTGCCAGCTGCATGGCCTGCTATTCCCTTATGCATTAAAATCGGGACCCTCATAGCCATTTCTAGAACTGTATTTTCTCCTACATGTCGCTGTAACCCAAGCTAGATTGAATACAAACCCCAGCAGCTTTCTGCCTTCATCCCTGCCCGTGCTTGGGAGCTGTACAAGCAGCTTTGATTGTTTCAGCAAAAACCATTTAGCAGACAAAATATCTCCCTTCAAAGAGTGATCATCCCTTAACCTGTCCTTCTGGACTGAAGTCACTGGGAGATGCTGAAGGGGCACGCGTGTTATTTGACAAGTGTTACATCTGCTACAGCAGCGGAGATGCAACCTTAAAGCTCATTGCATGGTGCCATTTTGAACCCGGTGTGCTAGTGAAATGGCATTAGCAGGTAACAGGAACCCGATAGCTGAGAGCTGAAACACAGGGATGTACAGATGACAAAATAGCATAGTGCTCATTGGCTGTGACTGCAATCATAACTCTACACCAGACTCAGACACTCGTTTTGCTGCAGAGATGGGTAAATACAGTGCAGGAGTGTTTGAGCTGCTGTGTGGCTGAGAGAGCTCAGATGTTTCAACAACATGGAACATATCAATGTAATTCTTCCCCTCCACTCCCATTTCCATCCTTGCAGAAATAACACAAACTCATGGCAATAGAGCAGTGTCCTTATCAAAAGAAAATCAATAAGGTGTTGGTAAAAGCAAGTCTTCCTTTCTCATGGAAAATACTACAAGTGTACATAGTACTGGAGTAGGATCAACAGGAGTTCAAGTTTCAGCAGAAAGACACTAGTTGAAGAAACTGTATAGATTTCCGGGATTTACGGCGCATCAGTTCAGAGTTTGTTAGTTGCGAGTGACAGAAAACACAACTCAAACTGCCTGACAAAAACATATTTTAAAAACGTCTTATAATTTAAAAATTATAACATCTGCCTTTAGGCATAGCTTGATAGAGTGGCTTAAACAATATTGTCAGGACTCAGTTGTTTGTCATCTTTTGATTCTGCTTCCCTCTGCCTTGGCTTTAGGTTCAGGAAGGCTTACTCAGCATAGTGGTCATTAGAAGTGCCAGACTCACTATTGATAGTGCCAAGTCCCTTAGAAGGAAAGTTTCTCTTCCCCAAAGAGATTAAACAAAATTCCTCTGCTTGTCTCTCATTGGCCCAAGTTGAGCCACATGCTTATCTTTGAGCCAATCATTGTGGCCAGAGAAATGTAGTGATCTGCTTGGTCAGATCAAAACACAGGCTAGGTGTGGAGTCAACACCACTAAAATTACATTGGCTGAGAGCATGAGAGAGACAGTCAAGCCTGGAGGAAATTGAGATCTTGTCAAAGAAGTGATGATCAGATAAAAGAAACAAAAGACATCCATCAGAGGAGGCCAGGCCTTGGAGAAAAAGCTAAGACTTCAAGGTCCTCTCAAAAGTTGTGGTAAGACTGGGGAAATATGGGGAGCGGATTTCCAGAATCATTTGTGGTTCATTCAGAGACACATGTGTGTGATTTTAATTCTGAAGAATTAACCAGATTTAGCAGTTTCCTGGATTAGTATTCTGAAAAGGGACGCCAGCTCAAATACAAGGCACCTTTGAATTTGATTCCTGTGGCTAGCATGCTGACAAATTGCCAATATACATGCAGCAGACATTGTTAAGTACCTCACATATTTATGCTGACTTCGTGCGAGTAATAGATTTCATGGCAGGGACACTCCTGCATATTTATTGGAAAGGTGCTCTGCATGGCACACTGTATATTGGCTTATGTCCTCTCCATCTTCATGTCCAGGCATCCCAAGTATTCATTTGAATAAAATCATAATCACGACAGGAAGCTTTATAATTTAACTGGAAGTGATACACTCTGAGTTATGTGGTACACTATTTTTATGTCATTCTCGATGGATAACATCCTGGACTACATGATTTTCTCCCCCTTGCACATGCCAAAGGGAATGATGGAGATGAAGAGGTCAAGAGTAGTGAGTGTCTACAGCTGTTGAACTGGGGTACCACAGGCTACTTCCCACTCAGGTTTGCTTGTGAACTGTAAGCCCTTTGGAGCAATTCCATCCATGCACATATTCAGGCAGAACATGAGGTGGGATCTTATCCTCAGTTTCTCTCGTTGGAGAGTAGAAGGATGGGGGTGGGAAGAGGAGAGAAACTAAAGAGTGGAAATGGATCCAAGTGTCAGAGTTGCCCCTGGGGCTGGAAGCAGGCAGCCCCAGAGCATGAGTCACCAGAGCTGGGTCCTCTGACAGAATCATTCCCCAGGAAACAAAGACACATGCTCCTTTCTGGTCCTAGAGATTGTGGGCTGCACAGGAAGCACAAGCCCCAGCAAGGCACATATCCCAGGCACAAAAACTCTGTTCTTTTCTCTGGGGCTTATGACCCACTGCGTGGGGCCTGAGACATCCAGCCATCCCTGCTCAGGGAGCTGAGCATGAGGGCGATACTCTGCCGAGGGACAGAGCCATGATTCTGGTTCTTTTAGGGATGGGAGCCTGAGCTATCTCAGTGTACCTCAGGTGTGAGCTGAGGGTGCCAGGGAAAGGCTGGAGGCTGGAGGTCTCCTGGAGTGGACCTTGAGTAAGAGAAACTAGTAGCTATCCATTCTACCAGCTCTGGGGAGGATCCCTCAGTCCTGGGAGGTGCTCAGATTCAGATGTCTTCAAAAATTTCTGGTGTAGGAAGAGGATGACATGTGAAATCTGCAATGAGAGATATATACCTAGGGACAATTGGCAGTGTCATTTGTTTCAGAAGAGGACAGGGATGGGGAGGTCTGCGGGAGAAAGAGATGGGGCTGGGCTCAGATGGAGCAAGTGGTGGTGGAAAGGGCATGAGTCACTTGGCAAAGGAGGGTGACACATGTTCTGTGCCAGGAACTGGCTATGGGCTTCTCATCCATGGGATCATTTCATCTTTATGAATCTATGAGGCAGGCACAGCTGTATCCCAGATGAGAAAACTAAGGCACAGAGTCACAACCAAGACAAAGGGGAGTTCCTAGGGAGAGTCCCTCCTCACACTTTGCACCCCAGGCATCACCCTTCACTCTAAACCCAGCCAGAGACTGACTTGCTCAGAGTACTATCTCTGCCAAATTACATGACCTCTCAGTGCAAGGCTGGGACTAGAGTCTGAGCACATGAGCAAACCACCCTGCCCCTCCACTAGTGCTTACTGTGCACCTACTGTACACTCGGGGTATAATGATGTGAAAATGGGGGGGGTGGTTATCAAACATGCGAGTATAAAATTGCATCAGGCAATTGCCAAGGCGAGATTCATCGTACTCCGAAGAAAACAGGCATCTGCATTAATCCTGGTAAGGACACGGGTAGGGACAGCTTTCCTGATGACAACTAGGCAGAGATCTGGATGAAGAAAGGAGTACTGCAGTGAAAGACACAGCTAGTGCATGGCGGCAGGACACAGCAGAGCCTTCCTGTGGTAGAGAGCAGCACCGGCCTGAGCCATGAGCCGTGCAAGGCCCTGTGGTCACAATAAGGACTCACGTTTGTCCTGGGGGTGACAGGGTTGGGCTAGGAGGATGCCAGGAAAAGAAACAAGTGCAGAACGATTTATGTTTGGGAATCTGTAGAGCAAAATTGTCAAGGCTGGAACAGAGCATGTTCCTGAGAAGAGGCAGAAGGGAGGAGACTTTGGAAAGCCCAAGATGCTAAGGGAGGGTGTCCTCTAAAGCAGTGGGGGTGAGCCTATGGCATGCATGTTGTTCATCTTCCTTTTAAGACAAAAGATGTTAACATATGAGTTGATTTTTCTGAACTAAAACCTGAGTATTCAGGCTTAATTGCAGTACTGGCAATTTGTGATAAGTTGGTCTGGGGTTGCTGTTTGGGTACTCGGTCTCTAAAACCTTCACCATTACTGCTCTAAAAGAATGTGAAACTGCCAAGGATTTGACCACCTTTGCAACAAAGTGAAGAAAAATGGAGGGAGAGAGACAGGAGTCAGGGAGATGGGGGAGGATGGTACTGCAAAAATAGAAGAAAGAAGGAAAAGAAGAAGCCTGGTATGTGTAAAAAGAAAAAGAGGGGGATGATGAGAATGATAACAGTGATAATTTCCAAAATATTTCCCAAAATAATTTAGTCATTCTAGTGGGTGTTGGTGGAATACTATTGTGGTTTTAATTTGTACTTCCTGGGGAATAATACTGAGCATATTCTTACTGGTCATTCATTTTTCTTCTCTTATGAAGTTTCAGTTTAAGTCTTTTGGTTATTGTTTTTAGTGTTTTTTCCCATTTAAAAATTGTATTGTTGATTCATAGAGTTCTTTATATATTATGGATGTAAACATATATTTTGTGAATATTTTCTCCCAGTATATGAATAGCCTTTTTATTTCACAATGATTTCTTTCAACAAGTTCTAACCTTTTAAAAATATTTATCTTTAATTGACAAATAATATTGTATATCTTTATGTGTACAATGTGATATTTTGAAGGATGTACAATAGTTCCCCCTTATCCAAGGTTTCACCTCTCATGGATTCAGTTACCTGTAATCAACTTCGGTGTAAATATATTGAATGGAAAATTCCAGAAGTAAGCAATTCACAAACTTTAAATTGTGTCTCAGTACAAGTAGTACAATACTCACAACATGGATGTTACGGTTTTGATCTAAGATTTCCCTCTGAAGTCTCAGATTTGGAGGAGCCAGGGCCTGATGAGAAGGCCTGGCTTACTGGGAGCGTTGACTCGGAAGGGTGTATTCTCGTCCCTGGAACTTTCCTTCTCTGTCTGCTCCCAGATATCATGAGTTGAGCAGGTTCCTCTGCCGGGCCCTCCCACTCTGTCATGTCTGCCTTGCACCCTGCAAACCATGGGCTGAAACTGTGAGCCAGAATAAACCTCTCCTCCCTTACCGTGCAGGTGTTGGGATTTTGTCCCATCTATGCGAAAGTGACTAGAACAATGACTCATCCCCTTGTCCAGTGTGCACAAGCTGACTGTGGTACCCGGGTGCTAGTCAGCAGGTGTTCGGTCACCAAACTATTGACTTTCACAGAAGGGCCGCGCGGCATTAGTGTTTAAGAAATCCTTACTTTAACAACGACCCCAAAGAGCAAGACAGGTTATGTTGGCAATTTTATTACCATATATAATTAAGGTTGTTTTATTTTATTATTAGTCATTGATGTTAACCTCTTACGATGCCTACCTCATAAATGAAACCATACAGGGACAAAATGGTATATCTAGTGTTCAGTTCTATCCAAGGTTTTAGGAATCCACTAAAGGTCTTGACACATTCCCTGCAGATAAGGAAGGACTACTGTATACATTGTGGAATGGTTAATTCTAGCTAATTAATAAGTGTGTTACCTCACATAACCGTCATTTTTGTGGTAAGAGCACTTAATATCTACTCTCCTTATATTTTTAGAGAATACAGTATATTGTTATTATCTGCATCCACTTTGCAGGGCAATAGATCTCTTGAAATTTACTGCTTTCGTCTGACTAATTACATATCTTTTGACCAACTTTCTATCCCCCAACCCTTCTCAGCCTCTGGCAATCATCATTAGGCTGTTTACTTCTTTAAGATCAACTTTTATAGATTCCATATATGAGTACGATCATGTGGTATTTGTCTTTCTGTGCTGGGCTTATTTTACTCCACATAGTATCTTTCATGTCCATCCATGTCATTGCAAATGGCAGGATTTTCTTCTTTTTCAAGGCTCAATCGTATTCCATTATGTATATGGATCACATTTTCTTCAACTATTTATCTGACATTTTTAAGATTGATGAAGTTCAATTTATCAACATTTTATCATTTATGGTTAGTTCCTTTTGGGTTCTAACAAATCTTGCCCTCCTCTAAAACTGTAAAGACGTTCTCTTATGTAAAGACATAAATGTACATGTACAGCCCATGATGTGACTGTAAAGACATACTTTAAGAAGCTTAATGGATTCAACTTCCATATGGTGGGTGAGGCTCCGGCTGACATCCCAGAGGCACTGGGATGGTATGTGATTTGACATGTTTGAAACTGTTGATTTGTTTTGTATTTTTCTTTTAGAATGCTAGCTCCCAACCGGATTCCACCCACCACATACTCACAGACCTGGTTATTGCCTGCTTTCTAATCCCTGCCACTTGTGACCGCTCAGTGTGAGGTCAGCACTTTGCCCCTTTACTGGATGCCAGAGGACAGAGGCAGAGTCCTGCTCCCTGGGGAGAACGCAGGCATGCATTTTGGTTACTGTTTAATCACTTTGGGCACCAAGTGTGGCATTGGTGAAATCTTACTTGCATTATCTTTATAAAATATTTAGTATTTTAATTATAGGAACTGCCAAGATTCTGGTGCGTGCTTTAGTCATTTCCCAACTGAGCTCTCAGCACAGCCTCGCATGGCCTCTTCTGAGCATCTCTCACATGTTTGCAATCTCTCCCGACCCGTGAATCATATTTAAATGCTTTCCATATCCCATAATTCTCCTTTTACTGCTCTATTCAGTTAATTACTCTTGCTGCTATTCGTCTGAGACATGCAGTTCAGGGCTGGGATTTGGAGAGCGTGGGGAAAAAATGAAAAACAAAGTTTATAACGAAAGTTTCTTCACATTTGGGAGGTTTAATCCAGGTTTGTGTTTCAGCTTGCACTCTGAATTCTTTCCTTAACTGCTTCTAAGTAATTCCATCTGCCCCTGGGTTGGTTCCCATCTTTGAGCCCATCGGTAACAATCCCTTTGTACAAGAAGCACCTTCAGGTTTTTTGGAAGATGCCTTCATATTTAATATGTTTCTAGCACGTCACTGTCATCTCACCCACTTATGTCAACCACATGAGGCCCAGTCACTCAATTTCTACAGAGTTGAGAATTTTAAAATGTGTACCAGCACAGCCAGCTGGTGAGTAACAGAGCTGTCTTTTTAAAGAATAAAAAGTATTTCCAATTAGGTGTGTATGTGCATGCACCTGTGTGTGTGTGTGTGTGTGTGAGAGAGAGAGAGAGACAGAGACAGAGACAGAGACAGAAACAGAGATTGGGGAGAAGAAAAACATAGTCTCATGTTATTAATATAATTCTAACACTTTTGAGATAGAACTAGAATATTCATCTGATGGCAGTGAGTAGACCACAAACCTGGCATTTCATTAAACAAATGATGAAAGAAAATTTAATGCTAAATCTTCAGCAACTAATACAAATTCCAACTGTGTATGTAAACAAAAGCAGGAAAGCAGATTTCCTTCCTGTTTCCCACGGCCCCCATGATGGGCTGCCTACCTTTCCTCTGTGCTACTTGATGGGAAAGTAATTTCTATTCATGCTTCACTGATATGATACCCTTGTTTCATGGTCATTCTACTGCAATGGAGCCACCTCAAGTCGAAACAAGACTCATTACCCAAACTTGCACTGTGATGAGAGTGACAGCATCCTGTGGCCCTTGGTGACAACTCTGAAGTGGCTCCAATTTCTCAAGGCACGAGCCTGATCAAATGGTGCTGGAAGGAAGTCACACTAATAATGACTTTTAAATGGCTTGAAATGATTTTAAAATCAGCCACCTTCTTCTAAATTCAGAAGTTCTGGACACCACCTTTCTAGAAGAAACTAAACCTATTTGCCTAGTACCTTCCTTTCACGTGTACCTCTGGGGACTGTTCCACCCCAATGCCTGTTGTCCTTACTGGAAGGAGGTGGATACCAAAATCCTGGTAAAAGTGACATGATTGGACTAAGCTGGAGAAGCTGACCCAAGGTAGGCCAATGAGAGCCCTTCCCCTGGATCTTCAGAATGGAACCAAGGTTTCTCTCAGGATGGCGGACACTGAACATCTATAAAGTTGGGAGCTTTAGCTGGTCATATTTCACCAATCAGAATGAGGAAGAGAGAAATCCAAAATGCAAATGTGTGTGTGTGTGTGTGTGTGTGTGTGTGTGAGAGAGAGAGAGAGAGAGAGAGAGAGCGAGCGAGAGCGAGAGAGAAAGAGAGAGAAGAGGGAATTGGAGAGAGGGAGAGACTAATACATAGAGAGAGACAGAGACAGGGGGTAGGGGAGAAGGGAGCAAGATGAAGCCAGTGAGCCAACAAACAAACTTCCTTGGTACCCCCAGCATGGTTCAAGTGCCTGGTTCCAATCTATTCCCAGCTTTTGACTTTTACTAAATTCCTAAGGCTTCTTATAAGTCTCATTTTCATAAACTAGCTGGAATCCATTTCTGAAACTTGCAACCAAAACTTTAACATATAAATCTCCAAATAATCCTTCAGAATTTTAAGAACAGGGATTTGTGCTTAGTTTCTTAAATTATGTCTGTAGGTATCCATGTCCCTATTTATCTATCTTTCTTGTATCTGTCTTTCTGCATCACATGATTTTCTTTTTATTGCCCCATGTTTGCTGAGCCCAGAGTTGGAGATGAGGAAGCCGTATTCTCCGTTCTTGAAGAGTTCACAGTCAGGTGGCAGAGAAGCTGTGCACTGGTCTGTCAGGGCAGATCACCTTTAACCCCATTCTCCCTGGAAGACAGACATGATCTCTGATATAGGTGAAATAAAACTGGAAGTCTAAGTAGCTGGCAGTTTCTCAGGGTTCTGCAGACATTAATCAGAGGAGACCTTCCTGGTGGCTTAAAACATCCCGGAGTCTTTTCCATTTCAACAAACTCTCCTCACTGCCATGTGGCTTCCTAACTTCCCCTCTTGCTTCTAATCTGCAGCAAAAATGACCAAAAGAGTTGTGTAACTTAATATTGTCACTTCTTCACCCCCAGGATCCCCGTAAGCACACCACACACGGACTTCTACATGTGTCGTTCCACCAAAGTACCTTTTGTTGAGGTCGCCCATGGCCACAACATTATGAAGGACTATTCGGTGGATTTTATCCTCTCTTGACCTCTCAGGAGTGTTTGAGGACCATCTCCCACCCTCTTAAGAAACTTTCTCTCTTTGTCCTTAAATAAAAGAATTGAGGTGAAATTTACATAACATAAAATCAATCATTTAAAAGTGATTTGCTGGCATCTAGTACATTCACACTGTTATGCAAATGCAACCTCTATCCTGTTTCAAAACATTTCCATCTCTGCAGTGCAAAACCTCTTATCTCATTCCCCAGCCCCTGGCAATCACCAGTTCATGATCTGTTTCTCGGGATTTGTCTATTCTGGTTATTTCATATAAAAGGAATGAAACAATCTGTAAACTTTTGTGTCCAGCTTTTTTTCTCTTAGCTTAGTATTTTGGAAGTTCATGCACATTGTGGAATGTATCTGTACTTCCTTCTTGTTTATGGCTGAATAGTATTCCAATATATGTTTTTTACAACTTGTTTTTTCATTCATCTCTTGATAGATACTTGGGCTATTTCCATCTTTTCGTTACCATAAATAATGCTGTTATGAACATGCATATGTACACACATGCTTAAATAACTGTCTTTAATTCTTTGGATATATATTTAGGAGTGGGGTTGTAGGATGATATGATAATTCCCTGTTTCACATTTTGAGAGACTACCAAGCTACTTTTCACAGAGACTGAACAATTTTACATTCTCATCAGCAATGTATAAGGGTTCTAGTTTCTCCACATTCTTGCCAACACCATGTCTTTTTAAAAACTATAACAATCCCAGTGGGTATGAAATGTACCTCATTGTGGTTTTGATTTGCATTTCTCTAATGACTGATTATTACTTAGTCACTTCTCTAATTTCCTTAATGACTTTTCATGTATTTATTGTCCATTTGCATGTGTTCTCTGGAAAAATACCTATCAGGTCCTTTGCCCATTTTTAAATTGGGTCGTTTGTCTTTTAGTTGTTGTAAGAGTTCTTTATATAGTCTGGACACTAGACCCTTACTGGATGTGTGACTGTAAATATATGAGTGGGTTTTCTCCCATTTATTTCACACTCTTGATTGTGTCCTTTGGTGTGCAAAAGTTTTTAATTTTGATGAAGTCTAATTTATTTTGTTGCTTGTGCTACTGATGTCACATCGAATAATCCATTGCTAAATCTAAGCTCATGTAGATTTACCTCTCTACTTTCTCCCAAGGCTCTTGTGGTTTTCACTCTATATTTAGGTTATTGATCAGTTCTGAGTTAATTTTTCTATGTGATATTATGTAAGAATTCACCTTCATTCTTTTTCAAGTAAGTATCTAATTGTCCCAGCATTATTTGTTAAAGAGACTGCTTTTCCCCCATGAAATGTCTTGACACCCTCACCAAAAATATCAGTTAATTATTATCCAGAATACTTAAGAAACTCAAACAACTCAAAAGGAAAAAACAAATAATCTGATGTTAAAAAGAGTGATAGACCTGCTTAAACATTTCTCAAAAGAAGACATACAAATGGACCATAGGTACATGAAAAAAATTGTACCCTTGTGGATGTGTGACTGTAAATATATGGGTGGGTTTTCTGCCATTTATTTCACACTCTTGATTGTGTCCTTTGGTGCACAAAAGTTTTTAATCTTTGACATCACAAAGATGTAAATCAAAAACCACAATAAAATATCTCACCCCAGTTTGAATGCCTGTAATAAAAAAAGTCATTATCAAAAAGATGACAGGTCCTGGAGAGGCTATGGAAAAAGGGGAGCTTTTGCCTTGTGTACTATTGGTGGGAATATAAATTAGTACAGTCACTGAGGAAAACAGTGGGAAGTCTCCTCGCAAAATTAAAAATAGAAACACTTTCCATATAATCCAACAGCCACACTATTGGGTATGTATCCAAAGGGAATGAAATCAATCTGTTGAGGAGACATCCACACTCCCATGTTTATTGCAGCACTAGTCACAATAGCCAAGAAATGAAAACAACCAAAGTGTTCAGCAAATGATGAATGGGCAAGGAAAATGCACAATGGAATACTCTTTAGGCATAAAAAGGACAAAATTATGTCATGTACGGCAACATAGGTGGAACTAGAGATTGTTATGTTGAAATACAATACAAAGGGTTATCAAAACATACGGTGAATGTTTAAATCTAAAAATTTTATTACAGGAAAAGAGACATTGTCATTAATCCCCCTCATTTTGAACACACTTATGTCATCATTCTTGCCACTTTCCAAAGCAGTTCTGGAAATGCTCTTTCATGAATGTCTTCAGGAGGTATGGTCAAAAATTCAGTGAATATCACTGCTGAGGGCCACCCAACAAAAAGGCAAGCTCTATAAACATCGTGTGTCCTCATCCATCTTATTCCCTGGATCGGGCACTGCAAGATTTCTAGATCTTCCCCCAAATCAAAATGACCTTAAAAGGTAAATGTTTTGAATTGATCTAGGATGTTAAGGTGGTAATGACAGTAAACTAAAGACACCTGCATAAGAGGACTTCCAGAACTGGTAAGGTAGGCAAGAAAGACAAGTACCATATGACCTCATTTATACGTGGAATCCAAGATAGTTGGGTTCATAGATGTTGAGAACAGAATGGTGGTTACCAGAAGCTGGAGAGGGTAATACTGGGGATGAGTGGAGAAAGACTGATCCCTGTAACTAAGTTCTAGTTTAGATAGGAGTAAGAAGTTCTGGTGTGTGATCACATAGTAGGGCAACTATAAGTAAAAATAATGTATTACGTATTTCAAAAAGCTGGAAGAAAAGACTTTGAGAGTTTTCACCATAAAGAAATGATAAATGCTTGAGGAGACAGATATATTTTTCCTGATTTGAACCTGTGTATAGAAACATCACAGAGTACACACTTGTACACAATAAGCATGTATGATTTTTATGTTATGTATGTTTTGTTATGTATCAATAAAACACTCTTAAAACAATTTCAGATAGATTGAAAATCAATTGTTCATAGGTATAATTGAAAGCTTTCTTGCCATGGTTTTGGTGGTTTAACTCATTCTAACCATCCCCCGCCCCCCAATAGGCTCAACATCTTCTACCTAGCCATTAAGGCTCAGTCTGCGCGTGTTTCTCTTACCATTCCACACTTGCTGTCTGGGCACTGTCCAGCAGATTGACGCTATTTGCAGATGACTCACAATGTAGATTTCCAGCCTGGCCCTTTCCCCACATTGTTAAACCTGCATATACAACTGTCTCTTTACATGTGTCTATCTGTATATCACAGAGGCCTCTTAACATACCCACATTCAAAACAAAACTAGGGCTGTAAACTCGACGCCCTCTTGCTGTTCTTCCTCTGTGTGAATGACTCCGCAGTCAGTTCTCCTGTTGCCCAAGGCAATAACCTGGTGTTCATCCTCCCAAACCTCCATGATTGGTGCCCCAAGGAGTCCTGCAAACTGTGCCCCTTAACTATCTCTCAAACCCATCTGCTTATTTCTTTCTTCACCAGCATTTCTTAAGCCAAACTACCTTTATTTTTCCCTGACCTATTGCAGTCATCTTCTCTCTTTTCTGCCTCTTTTGAACTGCTCCATGATTGCTCCATAAGAGCGATCATTTTTGAAAATCAAATGTAATAATATTAGTTATTCTTAAAAGAGTTCTTAAACCTTTTCATGACTCTTTGAACAAATACCAAAACAATTAGCATGGACTGCCAGCCCCTGATGGTTTGGCTTTATCCACGTGACTAACCTCCTTCTCTCAACGCTTCCTTCTGCTTTCTGCACTTTACCCCCATTGTCCTTTCTGTAACTCAAATGCACAATTCTGCCTCCAGTCACAGGAGCATGGAATGTGCTGTTTCTTCTGCCTCAAGTGCCTCTTTTTACTTTCTTTCATCCTCCCCACCCACTAAGTAACATCTACTTTTATTCCTACTTTTCCTAAGGAAAGATTCTCTGATCTCTCTGGCAAAATAAATTCCCACAGGATTTATTAGTTTTACTTTTTATTTGTGCAAGTCTCCACTAGAGGGTAAACTCCATCAAAGAAAGAGCCATATCTGTTTTTATTCACTATCGTGTCACCAACCTGGCACATAGTAGGTAATAAATTCTTGTTGATTGATAGCTTCCATGATTTCTTGGTTGAAGAATGAACAAATGAAAGAGTTATTTTCCATAAAGGGTATTCCACAGTGTACTCCCAGTGGTAATAATAAGAATGATCATGAAGCACCTTGTAATTATTTCTAGCAGCCAACCTCAAGCTTTTTAAAATAAATTTTCCTAAATATTTGTTACATGTCATCTTAAAGGTGAGTTAGCTTTCAATTTATTATAGCAAGAAAATGTCAAAGACACAGGGATAAACTTCATAAGAAATTTTTAAGGCCTACATAAAAAATTATTGGGGAATAAAATTTTTATAAACTAAATGAAATAACATACTATGTCCATGGATGAGAAAATTAATTCAGTATTGCAAAAATGTCCTTACCTTCCAATTATATACTGAAATGTAATTCTAACCAAGTTAATTCATTTGTACAATCAAAACAGTTTATCAGATGAATAATAAATGTTTATTGTTAAGTATTAAGTGACAGAGAAATTTTAAAAATCATCTGAAAGTCAAATGGGGAAGATAATTAAAGATACTGTGAAAACTAAGAAAGAATAATAAACTGACAAATACGAAAACATAAAACTGATTATTAAGCCACTGTGTTACTGACACAAGAATAGACAGAGATCAATGGAACAGGACACAGATTATAGAATTTCAAATCTTAGAGAAAATAAATGCAATGAGCAGTTTCAGAACAATCAGTCAGTTGTTTAGAAAACAAATTTGATTCCTATCTTATACCATATAAAATAACTATAAACCCTAAACCAAGAATTACATGTTAAAAAAGGAAAGCATTAAAAACCTGCATAGATATCAAATAGTTATAATTTCAGGGCGGAGAAGGTATTTCTAAACCTAAATCAATTGGAAATACCAAGAATGACTTGAGTGGTAGTTGTGAATGCATAAAAATGGAAGAAACATAATGATGTTTTATGTAGTTATTCATTCCTTTTTGTGATACTGGGGGTTGAACCCAGGGCCTTTGCACTGAGCTATATCCCTACGTCTCCCCCTCTCCCATGTCTTGCTAAGTTGCTAAGTTGCCCAGACTTGGGTTTAAATTTGTGATCCTCTTGCCTTTGCCTCCATAGTGCTGGGATTACAAGTGTGTAACAAAAATGAAACTCTCTTAAATAAATGGTCAAAAAATCTACACAGCTGACACATGAAAGAAGACATATCGGGCTGGGGATTTAGCTCAGTGGTTAGAGTGCTTGCCTTGCAAGGACAAAGCCCTGAGTTCGAGCCCCAGCACCAAAACAAAACAAAACGAAAGAAGACATACCGACAACCAATAAACTAATGATAAATGTTTTGACATCGCTTATAAGTAAAAAACACAAATTAAAACAATTAATCACGATTTCCATTTTATCAAATTCTAAGAGTCAGCATAAAATAAAAAGTTACAATAGGCACTTTGAAATATTGCTGATAGTAATTTAAATGGACACATGCTTCCTGGAGTTTTATTTGGCAAAAATGTATCAATCAATAGTCTTGTATATGTTCTCTGCTTTGTACCACAAATTTCTCTTCCAGGTATTTTCTCCAGCCTAAAAAATTATCTGAGGTGTGCACAAATGTATATGTACAAGGATGTTCATTATAGTGTTTGCTTTAACAGCTACAGATTGAAAGCAACAGCCAGGTTTTAAAATGTCTAAATGAATTAAATAAGCATACACATGATGGAATACTAGCAGGCAGTGAGTAGTCTTTTATTTTTTTATTTTATTTTTTATTTTTTATTTTTTTTTTAGTGAGTAGTCTTTTAAAAAGAATATTTAATAAAATGAAGAAATGTTCACAACATAATGCAGTGGAAGGAACAGAGGATTAAATGAATACAGGGTAAAGTGTGGAAAGAAATACAAAATGTCACCAATAACTTTTCCTGGAAGATAGGCATATATGGGTGACCTTTATTTATGTACTATCCTCTCTGACATGCTCTTAATTTTCTGCCAAAAGAAAGGCGTTTTAAAAAAAAAAAAAAAAAAAAAAAAGAAAGGCGTTTTATTTATTCTTTAAAGATTTTTTCACACAAACGCACTGTCGTCATAACATGTTCTTGTAGTGGGTAACTACAGAGAATTCCTCTTCCCTACTGTTTACCTCTATTTACCTCCCCAGGAGTAATGACTTTAGAAGGTGACTATATCTCCTTCCAGACATTTTTCAATGTATTTACATATAAGAATATACATGGCAACTATGTTTATTATCAGGACAAGAAAGGTATTTAATTGGGGTGGTGCTGGGGATCAAACTCAGGGCCTTGCACTTGCTAGGCAAGCGTTTTACCACTGAGCTAAATCCTCATCCCCAAAAGGCATTTAATATTAAAAAAGGGTTAGGAGAATAAAAAGGAAGTTGGCCGGATGTTTTAACAAATCATCTAATAATTAAAAGTTACAGAAGAAACTCTTGCCTTTATCTTAGGGTCACTTTACCTTTTACATAACTTGAAAAAACTGTGGAAAATTTCTAAAATTGGGGTGGTGGGCAAGGTACATTAATGAACTCAAATACATTAAAAGCAAGCTATCTTTGGTCCGTTGGTTTAGATTAGAAAATGTTGAACAAACATCCCTTGGTGAGCTTTCATTGGGATTTTTAAGCCCGCATGGATTGGAGAATTAAAGAAAGGTGTGAGATACAAACAAATACAAGGGGAAGGCATGGTGAGCTGCTGGCAGAGAGTGCTGCTCTGGCTTGGGAGGCTGGGCAGCAAGGTGAGGTGCGGATATTAAACGGCTCTAATCCCATTCTACTTTATGACTAGCTCAAGAAATGACCTCTAGCGAGATCTGGCCCTTGTTCTATCTAGCAACTAGATTTTTTCTTACAGAAAATAAATTAAAAAGGTGTGACCTTGCTGAAGGCTTGCGGAGAAAATGAGGTACATCTTGTCACTAGCAGAGGAGCCTATTTGTTCAATTTGAAAGCCTGCCGCTTTGCTCCGATTGGAAGTTAAGATAAAGGCCGGGGATGAAAAGAGGAGAAACATTTCCAGGCTAGGAAATTAAAGAGCTACATTGGAGACCCTTTCAGCATTACAGTGGGCTTTTTGTGTGGCGTTTATCAGTCCCCATCAGCCACACCTTGTCCCTGTGCTTAAAGCTTCCTCTCCTCCAAAGACACAAAAGCTGGTCATGTAGGGAGGATGAGAAGCCCCTGGCCTGTAGCCAGGACAGCACCCACCCTCCACAGCAGGTCGCAGTGTGCAGAGTGACCTGCCCAGTTCTTCATCCCTGTGCAAAAGGACTAAGTCATCTTTCATCAAGCTCACCCCATAGAGTCAGTCTAGAAGCTTCCCAACTTCCCTGCTGATAGGGGGATCACGTCTTGGAGAATTTCTGTAAAATATACTCAGAGAAATGGATATCAAAATGCCTCTGTGTCCCTAAAAGTTTAAGCTCGTGAAAATCCACCGCTGGAAGGCCCTACAGCAAACAAAACTTCTGTCAATTCTTGTGTTCACTGTATAGACATTTTTATATTCCCGGATGTCTTTCAACTTCTAAAGCAACAGCTCCTATAGGAAAGGAGGAGGCAAGAGAAAATGCGGGGCTTTTCCGTGCACTCTCAGTTTATGGTCAATATTCTGTGGCTTGGATTCCTTAACTTACTGGTGCTCTAAATAGCTTAGCGAGTCAGACTCCTTAGCCAGAGTTCAGTGTCTTTCGTGTCCTCGATCATATGAAAACAAGTCACCTTTCTGGTCTTGTTGCTGTTAATTCCCTTCCACATCCTAATCTGGGACATACTGTCCCCATTCCTTTACTCAAACTGTTAATGCTACTGGAATTCCTTACCCTATCTTTTCTCTCCAAGCCATAGCTGTCTACACTGCCATTTATCTTTATTTAAAGTTATCTCTTCAGTATGCAAAGAATCTAGCTGGTTGAGGAGAATGCCTTATGAGAACTGATTGGTAGGAGGAAGGCATCCCATCCAGCACGAATCCCGAGAGGGCAAAATATTATATTTCCTCTTTTACCTCCTGGTGGTGGATGAGCAGGCATGAGACTCACACTGCCCAATCAAATGCCTCCATCTGCACCTGGAGTCTTGTAGGATCAAATCCAAGATGCAGGACAGCGGAGAGCCAGATTAGGAGTCTAGCAGTGGTGTGATTGGGCAGTGCCTGCCAGCAGGGCCCAGCAGAGCTCTATAGCAGGGCTGTCCCACCCAGACGGTTCACTGGAGTGACCTTGGTGGTGGTCCTCACCACAGTTACCTTAGGTTCAAGCTAAATTTACAATCCTAAATTTTAAGCTCTCCATGGAATCTTGAGTCAACATATTTTTTCCACTAAATTATTTTCTTCTAAAGTTATCTACTACTCATTCCTGTTGCCTGTAACCAGGAAAACCAGCTAACACGTCCTCTTTCAAGACACAGCTGCATCCTTGCCATGTCTGTAAAGTTTTCCTAAGAGTATCTGTTTAAAGTGTGCCTCTTCTTTGCCTCAGTTTACCCAAACTTTGTCCTTTCATTGGATAATTATTTACTTATCCACCATATACTATGTCTTTTCTGTATGGGATGCCATGTTCCAGAAGAAATTCAGAAACACATGTGAGGTTTTTGTCCAGGAGGTATGAAAAATTTAAAATCACACTCTCAAGTAACCATAACCATGGGACAGGAGGGGAGAAAATTAGGAAGGGGTGGAGGCAGATGGGAGGAATACTAGGGATGGATGTCATGAGGAAGGGAGCTTTGAGCTTCCTGTGAGTCCTGAGCAGGAATCAGCCTAGAGATACGGAAAAGGGTAGAGTGCAGCACTGACAGAAGCAAGCAGCATATTGTCCAGGCTTGGGGCCCAGGATGTGAGAACGATCTGAGGCCAGGGGAGGAATGGGAAGACCAAGTACTGGGAGAAGCAGTGACAGCCCAAAGGAGCTGTGTGAGGAATGCTACTAGAGAGACAGGCAGGCTGCGTTAGGGCTAAGATAGTACTACTCACTGCCCGATAGCTATGGTTATCGGGGGATGGTGTCCACCCTGTATGTTTGTTGTCCCAGGGATGGTGTCCACCCTATATGTTTGTTACCTTGTCACTCACTATAAATACCTTCAAGCTCCTCAGAAAATGCATGCTAATTTTTGTTTCTAATTCTAAACTACTGTTATCCCACGAGGGCACAACCCCTATCTCCTTGGTCCCCATCCTCTCCCTAGAGCCCCCAGGAGCCCAGTGCATCTTGGGAACTGGAATTGCTGCCTTGCCCCAAATGTCCCTACAGATGGAGAGAGCAGTGCTGGTGATTCCTCCATTTCTGTCTCCCCCACAAGCCCAACACTTCTCATTCTTAGATGATCCCAGAGATTTGCCTTAGCCGAATTTGCAGTGTCCTGTATGGCAAGCATGGTTCTCAAAGTGCTTTCTAGTTTAACAAAAAAGGCTTAGATTTGTTCACTCAGGCATTAGTGCCCAGTGCATAAACACTGAATTATTTGAGACATGCTTATGGTGCACTCTGACGTGTCTATGGAAGTATATGTGCTATTAATGGGGCTCGGCAATAAGACTAGGTATTATAGACCTGGCTGGGTAGTGGGGACCTTATTCTGCCATTTATCTGCACAAATGATTTCATGCCTCTGGACTCAGTTCACCTCTTTGAAATACACCTTAACTATTTGCAATACCTCACTTTGTCCCAAAGATCAAGAGGAGAGCGCTGTCTCATGCAGTATATTCAAAGTGATGCAGTCTGAGTTCCTCTTCCTTTAGATTAGAATACTAAAGAAATTGGAGGGGGCCAGATTCCCAAGCAAGAGCAAAGGGGGTCACCTTTCCTGCAACAAACACTATTGAGCCCCAAAATATCTGATCAATCATAAATTTTAGTTAAATCTTCTGTACACACAAAAGGCATAGGTGAGTGAATTTTAATGTGGAAATCGAGACATCTGGGGATGTGGCCAGCATAGACATATGGTAAGAGCATCCACAGACTAGAAGGAACTAAACAGAAAGCAGGTCAGATGAGAGAAAATACAAGCAAGTAATCCACCTAAGCCAAACAAACCCATTGGCCACTTGCTCCCTTCCAGAGTCCCCTGAAAGATTAGGGGGCCCTGGAGCTCTCCCCATGCCAATTTCTTTGAGTTTTTAAGAAGCATGATTCTTCAGCTGACATCTTGGTGAGAGTGAAAACCCACAATCGGAATGGCCAATTCTTCTGGACTCTCAGCATGAACATTTAATCAAATTTCTTCACAAACATTTAAACAATAATTAACTAACACTTTTAGTTTTGAGACTATCATTTTAAGAATAGCCAGCCTCTCCATACATTTTCTCTCTAGATAATGTTTTCTCTAGATAAACATACCGCATAGAATAGCTTGTCCAGCAGAACAATCTGTCTATTGAATGAAATCTAAAAGTCTTAATATCAGCAAAACACCATCTCTGGGCCTGACCTTACTATGTTCTCATTATTTAGCATGCTGAAAGTGTTGGATGCTTGGTGCCCTGCAAGAACAAGGGGAAAATGCTACCAATTACCTGAGAAAGCCAGTTGTCAGAACTACTTGCTCCTTAAAAGGGCTGGTGACAAGGGGGAGAATTACAGCACCCTTAAAATATTGCAAAATGTTGTCAAGAATGAATTGCAGTGGCCAACATGAAGAGCTCCTGGCAGAGACTGTAGGCAGAGGCTGCTCGGTGAATATTTCCCCCTTCATGGTTCTGTAGGGTCCTTCAACTTCACCTTCCCCTTTCACTAAATAAGGATTCAAAGAGTATTTGTAAGAGACTTGGTCTGCTATACTCCTTAATAACAATGTTTATAGTGTCACTGTCTCCCAATTTACTTGCCACATCTGTGTCTACATTTTATATGTGACTAAAGAATCAGTTTATTATTACCTTTTGCTTCTCCTACTGACAGTAACAGCAAAACAGATTGAGTACCCTTTTTCTGAAATGCTTGGAACCAGAAGTATTTAGGATTTCAAATTTTTTTAGATTTTGGAACATTTCCATATACATAATGAGATATTTCAGAAATAAGACCAGTGTTTAAACATGAAATCCATTTATGTTTCTTATACACTTTATACACAGAGGCTGAGTGGTAATTTTACCCAATATGTTTAGTGTAGCTATATTTTGACTGTATTTTGAGTGTGTCGCATGAGGTCAGGTGTGAAACTATCCACATGTGACATCACTGGCACTCAGAAAGTTTTAGATTTTAGAGCATTTTGGATTTTGATTGGGGATTCCTAACCTGAAACAGTAATAACTGCTATGATTTTTGAGTGTTTATTACATGTTTAACAACATTCTAATCCTTTTATATACTTTATGTATCTAGAATGATCCCACGGGCCTAGCATTGTTACTCCCCTAGTCTTACATATGAAGACTTAGAGGGACTAAGCATCTCCTCAACATCTAGGCCCCATAGCTAGGAAGACAGACGGGATTCAGATCCAGACTCTAGCCTTTTCTCCATAGCCCACACATTCAACCATGCTCTGACCAGCTCCACACCACGGCTGAACCAGGGCTGTGTTCATGCTCTGGCCCTCTACTCAAACCTGCTTCCACCTGTTAAGGTCAACTACAGCAAGAATCAGACCAAGGTGGACTTTGGTTCCCTTTCCTTTACTCACCCACCTTCTTTTATAATACAGTAAGGTCAATGGTGAATTAAAACTACACATTGAACAAAAGTTTGTTTCAGGACTTACGTGTACCACGTACGTTGCAAATTTGACTGACATAATGGGTTATAACTTTGCCTTACCTAATGAATCCCTTTTTATATCTGAGATAATAAAAAATCAAGGATCACAGAGGCACAGTAGCCAATCCAAAGGGACAATTAGGAATGATTCTAGCAGCAGGCACCAAGGCCTGATTGGGGGGATCAGACAAAATAAATACTGGATAGTTATCTTGATCAAAACAAGTGCCAGAAATTATGCTGTAAAAAATCTCAGACTATGGGACAATCAAGGCTTCACAGACTTGAGCAACCAGAGAACAAGAAAGAACACGGGAAAATTGCTACTCAAATAAAGGAGAAGCAGGGAGCTGGCTCCTGCCTCAGTTCTCATGATGGTTAGGTGCCAACTATGCACGCTCCTTTGGGAACTCTGGTCCTCAGCTTCAGCTGGCCTCAAACTCTGTCCCCAAGGACTGTGGCAAATGCGCCATGAAGCCTTTCAGTTCCCAGTTCGCTTCACTTCTCTAGCTCCACACACTGTCAGCACACCTGCTGCCTCCCCACAGCAATAAGAGCGGAGGCTCAGCCAGTGCCTTCCCCAGGTACCACGGGCGCTCAGGAATCAGCTCCAGGACTCCACTCCTTCCCCTCGGTGACCCCATGCCAGTACCTTCCCCACCTCACTCAAGCCCTGTCGTCTCCTCCAAAGGCTCTATGGAGTCTCAGTTTCTACCCCAAGCACATTTCAAGTATTTTTACTACCAGGAATGCAAGACGAGACCCAGCAACTCACAATGTCTCCATTTCATGACCATCTGCAAGTAACTGGGCTATAGAAAGCAGAGTGGAGAGAGAAAGTATGCTATGATGAGGCCCAGTCAACCTCAGAAGCAGTTTCTTTACTGAAGTTTGCCCTTCACTCTGTTCTCTTAGAACCCACTTCACCCAAGTGAGACTTCTGCTTTTTGATTGGAGTTCGATTTCTTAATGTATAGGTTTTTAATATCATCGCCGGAACTGGAAAGTTCAGAAAGTGCCTCCAACAAACGATCTCTTGTTCCTCTTCCTCTGAACACCTATGAACACTTCTCCCATTAGGGCCATATCTCTAGGACGACAGTGGGACTGATGGAGACCCACTCCGAGCTGACCTATTCAGAGCTGACCCATTCAGTAGGTGCTTAGGCCTAAATGGAATACATCAGGTGTGAGCACAGCCTCTGCAGCCCACTCAGGCAGTGGCCAAGTGCATTCCTCTCTGATAACAGAGTCAGCACCTTGGACTCTGTCAGTCAGCCTCACATGGAGAGGTGATTTGGATAAGGGAAGATTTCCTTGCTCTGACCTAAACATAACTCAAAGGCACCTGGGATCTACTTTCTAGCCTCAGCCTTCTTTGTTGAATTCATGTTGTAAATGGAAGTGCAAAAAGGGCAAAGTGAGGATAGAAAGGCAAGAAGCTCTTTCAGAGGACCTACTGTGTGCCAGGCACTAGGACAACTAATTCCTAAAATGGAAAGAAGCCCCCAGAAAATGGACTGATTATCTTTTTCCATTTGAATTTTAATGCAGTGATTTTCAATTCTGTGTTTGGCTTGCTAAAAGGGAGCTTTGCAGTATTTTTTTTTTTGTCATTCTTTTTTCTTAAGCTTTCCTTTCAGACTCAATTTTATATATTCTAATTGCAAACTCTGGTTCAAGTTTCTCAAGCACTTTCTTATAATTATCACCAAACAAATGCAGGGATTCCACAAAGCCCAAACATGTGTCACATTAATTCTCACAACTAAAATACTTTCATTTTTCTTGGACTCTAAGCAAAATGGACCATAAGCAGAGTGTTTGATAAAATGACAGGCGGAATTCCATCCAATTAAGACATAAATATTTTTCCAGAGGCTAAACTCTCTGCAAAATAATAATCTTCACTCAACACATCTTTACATGTCTTTGGCAAAACACCTGTCTAAAACTGTTAACACTAAATATTTTGGGAGCTCTGTACTTCAAAGACACCCCTACAAACGTCAAGCATTGTTAAAACGCTGAAGTAATTTTAGTTAAATGCTTCTGTGACAACTGTCGGACTTGATTTGTTTTAGCTGAGTACATTCTGAACACTGCTTGGAATCTGTGAGTTGGTCATTTGCCAAAAGATGAGAATTGGGTTGAAGTCTAAAGAATTATATGCATCAAAGAAATGGAAAAAAATGGAGAGAATCTGGGTATTTTAAAAATGCAATTTATCTTCTAGGTTGGAAACTTCAAAAGATCATTTTTCCTCGTTGATAACATTTGTAGTAAAACTACAAAGTACACAGTAGCAGTTACTCTGATTCTTGGCCAAATTCATATGTATAGAGCCACACACTTCCTTGTGGAGGGGAAAAAGATATTTTAAAATGATTTGTTAAAAAGTAGTAACTAAGCAACGCAAAATTGAGGTGTTTTCCTAGGAACTCCTAGTACTTCAGTTACCAAGTTCTTACAGTTCATGGAATCACAGAAGAAATATTAAAATCTTTAGGAGCATCTATTCTTTCTCTTTCTCTTTCCCCCCTCACAACCCTTATTTTTAGCTAGGTGAACTGAAGTGCAGAGACCTAATCCAGTCATACTTGATTACCGGACATGCCTACTGCAAAAAGCTGAAAGTTAGGGTGAATGCTGGATGATGGGGAAACCCTTATGGAATTCAACAACATATGGTGAAAGTGGAACATAAATGTCAACGAGGTATGGTGAGATCATGAATAAGCTGAACTAATATTAACAGGGTAATTACTTTGGGCCAGCCATTACGTAGGCACTTTACATATATTATCTTGTTGAATTCTTATACTTACCTATGCAGTTACTACCACTATCATGTTATAGGTAAAGTCTCCAAGCAACAGATCCAGATTAGGCAGTTAGCAATTGATAGAGCTAAGACTTGAAGTCAATTCTGTCCAACTTCAAAAATCCTTGCTCTTAACATATACTAAACTTCCCTCTAAAGTCTATGGCTACATCTTCCTTCTTTTCCATGAATTTACATAGGCACCACTTTAGCTTGAGGATCCTCTGGTGATAATGATTTAGATGGTCTGAACAAGCCACAGGTCACATCTAAGCTGTGGCATCTGAGGAGTGTGTTAATCAGAGCTAAGAGTATAATGACTATGATGACTATGGTCTGGAATTTCCCATGAAATGTCAGTTCAAATATTCTGTCCATCATACCCATGAGGTAGCCACCTCCTCCTCCTCCTCCTCTTCTTCCTTTTTTTCTCACTTTTCTTTCTCCTTCACCTTCCTTCTTCTTCTACTTTCTTCCCCTTCTTCTCCCTTCCTCATCTTCCTCCTTCTCCTCCCCCACCTTCTTCCTTGGTGCTGGGGATTGAAGGTCACTTACTTTTGATCTGGCATGTGTTCAGACCATGTTATAGGCTGTTTCTGGCCTTGAATTATTCTGAGACTCTTGGAGTTGACCAACTATTATCCTTACCCCAAGCTTCTGGACCATTTACCCAAGATATTTTTTATTGAATATCTACATCTATGTCTGACCTTGTACCAAACAACCAGTGTTTGGTCTGAACCAAACCAATGGTTGACTATGGAAGAAATCAGTTACGTTAATTTTCTCTTCAGAATAACGTCTTTCTGTGGAAAATATCAGAAATCAAAGTTAAACTGGCAGAAGCAAAAAAAGGGATATATGGTCTCAGTGCAATGAGAACTCTTTCATTCTTTCATTTATTTATTGTTTATTGAGACAAGGTCTCATTAAATTGCTAAATTGCCCAGATTGAACTCAAACTTGAGACTGCTTTTCCTCAGCCTCCTAGAGTGCTGAGATTATAGGTGTGTGCTACCACACCTGGCTAAAATGGAAATTCTTGAGGTAGGTGTCTCTGTTCAGAGACATTTGAATTCAGGACCTCAAGTCTGTTCCACAGGACTTCCTTCTGGCTCTTTTTACTGCTCAGTTCTGTTTGCTTCTTTTAGTGACTCTTATTTGTTTGTTTATTTATTTTTTTTGCCATGCGAAAGATTGAACTCCAAGCCTATGCAGTGAGGCACATTCCCAGTCATTTAAAAAAAAAACCTTCAGTTCTCCTGCCCTGGCCTCCCAGAGTGCCAGGATACTTTCAAGCAAGGTAACCCTACCTCCTGCCAGCAGTTCCAGGCTTCTATCATTCTTCTTGCCAGCAATCCCAGCAAAAAGAGAGTTTCTCTGAGTCTTTCCAATCAAAGCCCCGGTTTGGGTCTCATAGGGATTAGTTTAGTCTCCAACCATGGGGATCAGAAGAATGGGATCGGTTGATTGGCCAAGCCTGGGCCACACATTTACCCATAGGGAACCTGAGTCCCTGGGTCCCTGTTTGATCACAAGTTATGAAAAGGAAAAACTAGTTCTGCAGGGAAAGATCTGTGACCTAAGACCAGAAATGGGGCAACCTTCAAACTGGCAAGGCCAACAGACCTCAGAAACCTCTCCCATCTCCCAGATGCTGCTGTCTGGTGGAGGAGCCGGGGGCTACAGCCTCGCTAGAAGGGGCACAAAGCAGCTGAATCAGTCAGAGATGGCTAGGAAGTGAGAAGCAGAGTTTCTCCAACTTTGGTTGCTGAAGAGTTACCTGCGGAACTTTTCAGAAATGCAGATTCCTGATCTTTCAAAAATTCATGAAAATTCATGTGTGGAACAAGCTTAGCTAAAGATCCAGATGTGAGTGGAAACCTGTGAATTTTATTTCAAGAGAATTTGGTTTAGACTCTAGGAAGATAGACCAGTATTGAGTATTAAATGAGTTTCACTAAATCCCAAATAACAGCCAGAGAGGGTCTTTAAAACAAATACAACATACCTCCTCAGTGGCTTTTTCTGAATTTCTCTCGCTTGGTAACTGCACCTCTCACAACATTCTGGCCAGTGCCAAGTGTTTACTAAATGCTTCTGGGACATAAGAATCTTCATCAAGGTACCTTGCTGAGGGCTAGTTTCTCCACCAGTAACATGAAGGTACACAGGTCTTACAGCGAGCTTTGAATGTCAGATCGGACACACCGTCACTGTTATCAAATACACAAGACTGATCACGAGAACAAAGTATTTTACCAAAATATGTAGGATTCTAAAACCTTAAGAGAAGAAAAGGAAAAGAAAGAACACCTCCACAACTACAAAAATACTCATATTTAAAAAGTAGAAAAGTAGAAACAAAGAACTGTAATTTGAAACCTCTCTCCTCTCCCCACCTCCTCTTCTTTTTTGTTGAATGTACCACTGTAGATACCCAAGTACAGAACAACAGTGGAGACCAAAATCTTTTTTAAAGTGCTCCCCCACAAAAGTGATAGAGAAGGAGTCCCAGGAAAGGTCACCAAGTCTATTCCACTGAGAGCTGGCTTCTTGAAACTTGAAACTTCCCAAGAGCTATCACTTCAAGGCACACAGACTAAGAGGATTAAGGTAAGTGTCTTTCTTAAGCGCCTGAAAAAACAAAGCTTAGTTTTTAGCATCACAAAGGAACGTTCATTTATATGGGTTCTGAAGGAGGGGAAGCATGTTAAGACTTTAGCGTTGGCTGTGGGGGTGAGGGGTACACTGTGCCCAGAAAAAGGCAAATCATCCCTAAGCAAAAGACTGAACATTCCTGCAAGATTACCCACTGTTTACAAAGAAATAGATTGTAATTGAGATTTACTCAAATGGGACAAAGAAGACACAGGCGGTGAAACCTCATTAAGCTTAATTTACCAAGCTTGCTTTTGTGATTGGATCAAATAGTGGAATCTCCCCACAAGCTCTACGGAAGAAGGGTGGTGGGGATTATTAAGATAATTCATAGTTAAGTCAATATTGCAAGTGAACTCGTTCATCTTCCAAACAAAACCAACTTCTTTCAACAACTTCAGAAATACCTGACTGTATGTTCATAACGGAGTAAATGACTTAAACTCTGCTCAAGTCTCAGTCCCTAAAGAAGTTGAACTAAATCAGTAGTTAAAAAAAGAAAAAAAACCCCAGACAAACCTGGAAGCCATTAACCCATTTGAAAATTCAAAGAAATCTATGAACTTCAGGAAAATGCACATAAATGCAAAAGTGTGAGTATACCTTACTGAATAGGACAGATATTCTTTTCATGTAGGCATAATATTATAGATTGCCTTAAAAATTATGTCTCTTTCACTCTTTTTCCCCCAGACAAAAATGAATGTCTTACTTCCCTTACCCTCAAAATAAACTAGATTAAATTGCACACAAAGTAAACTTTAATCCTGCTCAAAGTGAGCATCTATGGACGATTCTTTGGTTTGGATTGACAAGTAGAATCTGGGGACTGACCTTAGATGTGGCTGTTGACAGTAGCCCATTTCATTTCTCATTTGTTCTGAGACGGACAAGCTGTGACAAGGCCTACTCGTGAATGTGAATGGTGGCGAATGGTATGGGTTTCACTCAGGTGTGGCTAGGTGAGGGTGAGGCCCATCAGAGAAACCTCAGCATCCCTAAGACCTGAAGTGGATGCATTTTACATGAGTTCCTTTGTCAGGCTGGAGAGATCTTCTAGGGTGTGACTGGCTTCCTTCACACCACTGGGGGAATAGTAGGTTCCCTGATTCAAGTTGAAGACATTGAGAGAGAAGAACTCACACCTCTGTAGCCCTTCCAGGTGTCCACCTGCCCTGCGAAGGACAAGGCTTTGGGCTATAGACTGTCCCTGTGATATTGTTCTACAAACATTCTAGACTGGTCCACCCCACAGTTCCTCCATCCTCAGGTGCACATGTTAAAGTTTCTGAACAAAGAAAGTGTGCCTTTCGTACAGCCCATTGGATGATTACCCACTATTTATAAAGAAATAGATTGTAATCGAGATTTACTCAAATGGGACCTAAATGTCCCTTGCCTCACTGGAACCATTATTAAAGCAGGGTTCTACCTTACTGCAGATTGCATCTTAAAATCAAGGAAACAGGCAAATTGTCCACCACCAGCTTCCTCATCCAAACAGACGTATGAAGGCCAAAGGGCTCAGAACAGTTTTTGTAGCTGCTCCCATCAGAGTGATAACATGACCTTGAGCTTAACAATTCACCCTCTTCATTTGGTTAAAAAAAAATCTGATAAGAACACTAAAACAGCTGGGCATGGTGGCATATCCCTCTAATCCCAGCACTCAGGAAGTTGAGGCAGGAAGAATTTGAGACTAACCTGGGCTACATAGTGAGACCTTGGCTCAAAGAAAAAAAAAAAAAAGAAAGAAAAAGGAATGCTGAGATCAAGAAATTCTAAAATTTTGAGAATGGGAGCTTATGTCTGGAAGTCAACCTACATTAATCTTTGCCCTGAGACATTGGAGAACTTCAGAATACTAAAGAACTACCCACCCCCCGCTCCAATCTGTTTCCATTTTCTGGAATGGTGGTGAGTTAGGACCCTGGCTGGCTCTGCTCTCACTTCCTGGAGTTGACCAGATGCCTGTCAGCATTGTTGCCAGATTGCCTACGAAAAGCAGCAAGTTAGAAACATGTACAGAACTTCTTTCTTTACATACCAAGTACCGACCCAGATGAGACATCAAGCTTTGCAGGAGTACAGGGTGTCAGGTCAGGTTTCCCCCAAACAGCCCCTGATGTGGGGATTTGAGAGCAAGTCATTTATTGTGGAGGTGATCCCAGGAAGAGCTGGAAGGGCATGGGGAAATGAGTCAAGGAACAGGGGACAGCAGTCAAGGGTACATTATCTAGGAGGCTCCTGGGCTTGGATCTGCTGGTGAGTGTAGACGACCTTCAGAGATTCCCCAGCCGGGAGTGAGGAAGCTCGGGTGCTTAAATATCAACTCCCACTCATCGCCCTTTAGTAAGGGCTGTTCACCTGGAGACACTAACTTGTCTGGTGCATGAACCAAGCTTACCATAGCAGCTAGGAAACATCCTCAGATAAAGAGCCTCAAATGTTTATAGCAAAAGCCATCAGAATGCAGGGAAAGGTGGGTGCTGTGGAGATATGGGCACCATCTGAATACACAGATACTGTGAATTTTCTTCTGAGCAATACTTTCATCATTTCCAAGAGGCACTGCAATTTCTGAAACATGCAAGGAGTTTTCTATCATCCTCCATGTAATGGACAAAACCAGGGCCGTCCTGAGGCCATCTTTAATTTCCTCCAGTATTTGATAGAGGGACACAGAGTGGCTGGGAATTCCTCCACGATCTGCTTCAAAACACTAGAAAACAGACCAGTGAAACTGGAATGGGTGATGTCCCCTGACCAAGGCAGTTCTGTAGTATTATTATCCTTCCAAATCAACCCCAGCTCAGACATTTCCAAGGTGGTGAGTTCAACAAGGCTGCCACCACCATGGTGATACTGCCTTGGTGCCACAATAAGCAATCTCACAGGATGCTTTGAAAGAAGGCAGGTTTTGCACTGCGATCAATGATGACCAATGTAAGTTTAAAGTTTTGGCATTTCTTTTCACATAGCATCTTTTAGCTTAGAAGAATTGCAAGAGGGACAGCTGTACGATGCTTCCTTACCTCTGTTGGTTTGTTGCTTCCACTGACCAAAACCCCACTTCTCATGAAGCATGGCCTTGTTTATCCTATCACGTTAGTGCTGCATGCAAAATAGTCTCATCCTACTTTCTTTTCTTTAACATTTTCTAATTTAAGTGTGGCTTGATGCAATCAAAGACCAATGAAAAAAATCACAATGTTTGAAAACATTTTCTTAATCTCTATTGATGGGAAAAATAATCTCAACCATGATAATCAACACATGTTCCTGTGATGATTCAAATGGAGGTTTAGCACATATTTTCTTCCCTTCTCCTTGCATTTGGTGACAACATACTTGTGTTGATGATCTGGGGCTGGGGCATGTGAATGTATTGAAGAACGAAAGACCGGCAGACATGAGACCAGCAGAAGCCTTATGCTTCTTGGACAATTTTGGTTTGAATTTTGTGCTTCTGCCATTCACCATGAGAACATGTGGGTGGCCATTGGTCTGAGGAGGATATGTGGAGCAGACCTGAATTATCCCACATGTGAGATTGTAGCCAACTCGTATGTCCGTGGGTGACAAATAAATATTTGTTATTTTAAGCTACAGTTTGGAGGTGGTTTGGTATGTAGTATTATTGCATCAACATTGATCAACATGTTACTTTATTATACAAAGTAGCATCCTTTATCACTCAAATTTTCATGGAGGAAAAACTATCTTAAAAATTTTCCTCAAAAAGTCAAATTTTCAAAAATAACAAGAAGCACATTGAAGAAAATATATTCTCTTTACTGTGTTTTATTCCTATTTCAGCTCCAATCTGTATTATCTGTGAGAACTGGCCTGTCATTCCACTTTTCCTGCTTTTTATGTTGGCACTAATTAACAGTCATTTCAATGTCATTCTCTAGCTGATGTCTTTTGATGTGAACTTTTTATCAAGTTCTGTCTCCTTGTAGTTCTAACCTTATGGCTTCTTCCTCTGCCGCAGTTGAATTTGTAATCAAGATTATGAACTAATAAAATAACACAAGGCTTATTTTAATAGGGTGATTTGCTTGTTTGTTTTTAAAATTATAACAATTTGCATTTTGCCAAATTCATATGTTTTTCTTTTTATGAGAACTACATCTTCACTATCACAATTTGAAATGAGATGCCTCTTGGACTTGTTGCATACAATTAAACCACAACAAAAGGAAGCCGAGGCCATTTCACTTTTCAAACGGCTGTAATTATTCTTTAACTATTGGAATACAACATCCCTTAGGAGCTAATTATCGAAAAGCTCTCATCACACTAGGAAACACACAAACAAATCCTTCAAGCACAAAGTAAATGTTCAACATTAAAGAGCAGCATCCAGGAAGTCATACCAATCAGTTGGTCCAGCTAATTACTAATCTGATTTTTGGAGTGGTTGCATTAGATAATTATGACGCCTATTCATAACATGAAAAGCAAAGCTTTGACTGACTTTAATAAAGATCTAGCTGCCAAGAAAAATATGTACTAAGAACCATAATATAAAATTTGCATTGCAACGGAACCTGAGGGAAGTGAGATAGACACTTTTTCTTTTTTTTTTGTGGTGCCGGGGATCGAACTCAGGGCCTTGTGCTTGCAAGGCAAGCACTCTAGTCACTGAGCTAAATCCCCAGCCCAAGATAAACACTTTTAAATAAAATACATATCACATAATACATATATTTAACACAACTTATTGTGTATGTCACATTGAAAGGCTAAGGGAGGTATCAAACTGATATGAGCCACACAGTTCTGCTTTAACCCAATTTAGATACTTAGAATATGTATTATAAAACGCTTTTTTGAATTAAATAACATTTACATTAGATAAATATAGCATATTAAAGACTAAGGTATAGATTATATTCTAAAGGGATTAAAGTCAAAATTATATACATAATACAGTGAGTGTCCTACTTATTCTTAAATATATTTTATATCAACATATTCAAATCCTTTTTACATTTTAAATGGCTAGAAAGCTAATAAAGATTCATTCACCATAGGTGGAAATGCGTATTGGTATAAATTTTTCAGAGAGCACTAAGTCAGCAACTATCAAAATAAATAAATGTACACACCCTTTGACCTAGCCATTTACTTTGTAGAATTCTCATCCTGCAGATAGGTTTGTATCATATTAGTGTTTGAAAGTAATGTATCAGGACGTGCACTACAGCATTGGGAGAGAAAAAATGAAATAATACATAAATAATCTAATTCTCAATTAATGGGAGGCTGTTTTAAGATAAATCCATACAAGATACTTGGCAACTACTGACTAGAGATAGAGACAGAGAGAAAGAGAGAGAGAGAGAGGAGAGAAAGAGTTAGAGAGAATATGCCTTGTTATACAGATACCCAAAATATATTAGGTACAAAAATAAGTACATACGGTATGGTCTTGTTGCAGAAACAGACCACCAAGAAACCAAGTGCTACTCAGAGTTGGAGAACTTGGGTTTATTACACCGGCAGGCCCAGAGGAGTTCACACTCCAAAGTCTGAGTCCTGCACACAGGGAATATGGGGTTTTTATAATATCTCAGATCTCGGTGTTGTAAGTCAAGCTGTAGTTCCAGGTCTGCAAGTTAAATTTCAGTTTATCGTTAAGTGTTCTACTTCTTGGAAACTAGGCAACTAGGTGACTCTATTAAGTAAAACCACAGAGGCAGAACCAACAGTTGCAGAGGGGATGTTGGGGTTAGGTCAGCGGCGAGGGTGGGGTTACAGTTATGGCTGGTTGAACTTAAGTTGTAGAGGGAGGGGATATTGATCCTGAGTCTTTCTATATCATTACCCCTTCGATGCTTTTCTGTGTACCTTGTCTCACAGAGAAGCATCAGCAATATCGTCAGGGTCCAGAGGGTGGTTGGCCACTGCCACGAATCAGTAGAATTCTACACCAGTTTTCTTTTACATTGAGTTTCCCCTATCCGCTGTGTATAGTTTGGCCCTGTCCTGTGAATGTATCCTTCGATTATTTTCAAGGGTAGGTCCCAATTCTGGGGCCAATTGTTTTCACTTTCTGTTGTAGAATGATTCCATTTAAGGAGGTAAAATGCAATTAGTCTAGTGTCTCTCTAAGGCATTAGAAAGCCCTTTCATTTATAAGGGCTTCTCTGCATACCCAGAAATTGGCAACATTAAATTCGTGAATAATTCTTTCAGCCAAATCTATGAAAAAGTTCTTTCCTGTGCGGAAAGGCAAGAATTTTGCTCAGGTCTGCTTTTAATTGGTTATAGATCTGTTCTGGCCTCGACCAGGGAGGTAACTTTTGGTCTACAGATATGTCCAACAAACTCAGGCCCCTGATTTCCCACTTCTGGGCCCCCAGCAGACGTTTCCTGTCACATATTTTGACTTAATCCATCCCATCCAGTATTTCTTCCCCTGGTAAGAACAGATCTTAGCCTCTTGACAGTAAACAGCTGGCTGGTAGGTGTAAGCTGAGAAGTAAGTTTGGGTTCTTCGACTGCCTTGTCTGCCATCCAGTTACCATTACTGATGGCTTCTATGGCCTTTTGATGCCCTCTGCGTCCATGCCCTTTTGATGGTTCCCGGACTCTTTTAGGAGCTGGAGGATCTCATCTTTATTTTTTATGTCTTTTCCCCCAGCAGAGAGCAGTCCCCCTTTCTTTATAGATGGCTCTGTGGACATGTAGAATGGCAAAGGCGTATTTTGAGTCTGTATAGATGTTGACTTGCTTGCCAGAGGCATACTTTAGGGCTTGAATGAGTGCCCACAGTTCTACCCATTGTGTGGACCACCCTTGTGGCAAAGGCATAGCCTCTACTACCTCATCCTCAGTAGTCACTCCATACCCAGCCTTTCATTACTCATCCTGTACATAGCTGCTCTCCCGTCTGTGTAGAGTTCCAGGTGAGGTCTTTGGATGGGCATATCAGACAGGTCTGGTCAGCTAGAATAAACCTCATCAGTTATCTCTTCACAGTCATGATCAGCGGGGCCAGGATCGGCAGGTAAAAGGGCTGCTGGGTTCAGTGTGCACATAGTCTCAAGGTGTACATGGGGATTTTCACATAGCAGCCCCTGATAGTGAGCCATCCATGCACTCCTCAGCCACTCGTAGCCTTGGCTGTTCATCAGTGTTGTCACAGTGTGGGGAACTTTTACATTTATGGTTTGACCTAGGGTGAGTTTGTACTATTCTCTGATCAGAATGACTGTGGCTGCCAGTGCTTGGAGGCGAGGGGGCCAACCCACCACCATGGGATCTAACTGCTTGGACAGGTAGGCTATTGGCCATTGCCAAGGCCCAGTAGCCTGGGTGAGGACTCCCAAGGCCATCTGATTATTCTCATAAAGTCTCTGGTCATATCTGGCAGTCTCAGGGCATGAGCTGAGGCCAGCAGTTTCTTTATTTTCTGGAAGGCCCCTTCTTGTTCAGGTCCCCAGGCCAAGGGGGCCTTCTCTGGGCTGGCAGTTGCCTCTTACAGAAGACGAGGCATGACCAAATATGCCAGTATCCAGATTCAGCGGAAACTGGCTGCACCCAAGAATTCTCGGACCTCCTTTTGGTGCTTGTTCAGGGGACCCTGTAAACTGTCTGTTTCCCCTGTGGCCCTAATGTCCAGTGGCCTTCTGAAATGAGGAAGCCAAGGTACCTTACCTTCTGCTGGCTTGTCTGTGTTTTCTTCCAGGAGCCCTTATACTCGGTGTTGGAGAGCAAGGTTAATAAATGCTTGGGTGTATGTTGTCCAGCAATCTTCTTGGGTTGAGCTAGTGAGCAGGAGGTCATCTACATACTGGAGCAAGGAACAGTGTGCCCCTGCCTGGGAAGGCAGTGAGGTCTGAAGCCAAGGCTTCCCTGTAGAGCGTGGGCAAATTTTTAAAGTCTTGTGGCTGCCAGGCCCAGGTGAGCTGAGTCTTCCTTCCAGTCTGTGGGTCTTCTCATTCAAAGGTGAAGAGGGGATGGCTTGCTGGGGCCAGATGGAGGAAGAAGTCGTCTTTCAGGTCTAGGCAGTGAACCAACTGGCTTGTGCCAGGAGAAGGCTCAGAAGTGTGTATGGGTTTGGGACCACCAGATGCAGGGTAACAGTTGTGTTGTTCATGGCTTGGTGGTTCCACACAGGATGGTAGTTACTGCTACCTGGCTTCTTCACTGGCAGAAGAGTGTATTCCAGGGTGACTGGCATTCTACCAGGATCTTGGCCTCTTTGAGTCTCTGGATGTGTCCCCAGTGTTAGGGCCCCATTGAGGGTCTTCTGGGGTGATTGCCCTAGCCCATCTCTCTGCATTTAGCTGCTCAGCTGGTGTCTGTTCTTGGAGCCATTTGTGGGCTTCCAGCAAGATTCGCCTTCTCTCCTTGGTGTTAAAGAGGGTGAGAAGCAACTGGCAGCAGTTACTGCATGTTGGCTGGTGGGTTTGAAAGATAGTACCTACAGGTCAATCAGAGCTCGGGGCCTCTCAGAGTAGAGTGGAGTATGGGGCAGTAGAGAACTGGTCATCCCTCCTGCACGGTGTCATCAGGGTCAAATTTGTGGAGAACCTCATGTCTCTTGGCGGGGCATTTAGAGAGCTCAGGGCTGTTGAGCAGACCGTGGCCACTTACTAACTGGCTTCTCAGGCTCAGAACTGGGGACCGGAGGTGGTGGCAACACAGAAGGGTAGGGGACTCTCTGGCAGAGGTCCCTGGGCACTTGCTGGTGCTGGGGGTGCCATGGGGACATAAGGTGGAGGTGGTAGAGGGTCTTCCTCAGGGTCTCCTTGGTGGACAGGCTTCTCATGGCCAGTCAGTTTGTTCCCTTCAAGTGCTTGTGCCTCGAAGACCCTACACTGTCCCTTTGAATTCACATAGAACTGGACACAGAGGGGCAGAGTCTGAGCGATTTGCAGCCAAGAATTGATAAAAGGGAATTGGCTGAGGTGTCTGGGGTCCCTGGTCATCACCTGATAGACTGCCTAGACCACTGAGAGATGGAATGTTCCCTTAGTGAGCCAACCCATGCCAAAGGTGGGCTATTCTAGTTCACAAAGAGTAGGGAGCTTCCCTGGAGTCAACACCATATTCCCCAGAGAAACCTTTTTTAAAATTCTTAACCATGCAGTCTAGAACTGTGGGTTCTGAGGTGGAATTCTCCAAGAGCTAAGCACTAAAGGCAGTAGATGAGTCAACCAAGGAATTAAACTGCCTGAAGTTCCCCCTCAGGTGCCTATAGGCTATACAACGCTGTCATCTCCACTCCTCAAAGGAGTGGAGCTCAGAGAAAGCACAGTCTAAAAGTGGGTCAAGGATAGTTCTGAGTGCCAAGTTCCTCAGGCTTTTGGGTCCAGGGGAGGAGAGTAGATCTGCTGCAAAAGGACGTGGGTTGGTTCATGTCCAGGGAGTGGGAAGGACTGATATAGGAACAGCTGAACAAGGAGGCGGGGGGGGGGGGGTTGGCGGCACGGGCTAGAACAGCAAGGACGCAGAGGAGTCCCAAGGGCCCTCATACTGGATCCTCCCGATACTCCAGAAGAGGAGTCAGGAATGTGTCCAGAACAGCCCATCGGTGACAGAACAAGTGACAGAGCAAAGGAGTCTCCTCATCGGGCTGCAATCAGAGGTCCAGGGTAAGGTGGTCTGTCCAGTGCAACAAATACCCCTGTTAGGATGACCCTCCCCAGA
>PVJO010010143.1:0-65595 GCA_004026905.1 Hystrix cristata
TTAAATATTTACATTGACCCCAGTGATTTATTTTTTATTTAAATTTTTATGTCACCAAAAGCAAACAGTTCTGGATACAAAGGATGTCCATATGTGAAAATTCACATTGGAAAACCCTAAAAGATACTTCACTAGAAAAAAAAAAGATACTTTACTAGTCATAGGCATTTAAAATGACAAAGCTCAGAATACCTAGAAAGACTCAAAAACTGCAAGGAGAAATTCTTGTGCTATATGAGTGCCTCCCAGCTTCATCTTTTCAGAATTATGGAAGTTATTACCCATGTAAACAAGGACTCAGGCCTTTTATGAAATTAGGAAGTATAGCATGGCTAGACAATATTTACTCAGACATAGGTTAATATATGAGACAAAACTATTCCTTCTCATAGACTTAGCAAGAGAGATCTCAAATGTACTTTTATTAGATAATATCTAATAAACACAAACTTCATTACCCCCACTTTTCTACTATGTTAAGCCACGGGATATCTACTATCTAACTCAACTTCTGCAGAGTAGAATAAAAAAGTAGAAGCTGTCAGTCTTGATGAACCACTCTTGTTAAAGAAAACAATCTGGGGAACATCTTAGAACAAACCAATCCTGAAACTGATGCAGTCATGACATAAAGACCATGGGACTAGGCACCTTTGCTGTTACTCATTAAAAGCACAATTTGCATTTTTTCCATCAGAAATTTAAACATCATTTTAATATTTTATGCTATAACCCATAACTCTTTTAACCAATGTTTAGCAAAACACTGCCTCTTAGGACTCCTTCCAGTAGTACTAGAAGTGGCCTTTGTACTATTGCTATAAAATGTTTTCTAAGAAACTAAACAGTTTAAATAAAAGAATACTCAGCCAGTGCTATATTAATCTATGTGTCACATTACCTCAATGTTTAACTGACTCTGATTCCCTAGTCTTTAAGATCCTAATAAACTCAAAAAAATTAATTACATTTTCCTTTATGCTCCTTAATCTTTTAAACTTTTACAAAACTGAATTTTTTCTTAATATCAAACACTTAAAATATAATTCTTATTGGCTAACACTGGAACAAGTTATGTCAACATTTGAGGACACATTTGTTACATCTTTTAACACATTTTGTTAAGTCATGTGAACAAAAAGACATTTAGATTTATGCTGTTTTAGTTACTGGGTGCTCTTATTTTTAAATTAATCAGATCTCTAAACACTATACAAATGGAAATACACATGTAAATATACACATTTATGCTAATACACATAAAGACTTAAGGGCTGGGGATTTAACTCAGTGGTTAGAGTGCTTGCCTCACATAAAGACTTAAAGTTATTATTTACCAGCTTTTAAACAATTATACAATTGTTATGATTTCCCTTTTTATAGTCCTAAGCAATACTTAATCTTAAATTTGCATGTCCTAAGGTAGGTTTCCAGCTTGTAGCAAGGTGAGAAACATACATGTCAAAGGAGATTGCTTGCTTAGTTAATATGTGTTTGAATATTTTGGAGTTCTTTTTTTTTCTGCCTTTATTTATTATCAGTCTTAGTCAATTTAAAAGCTTTCAAGTTTTAAGACATTTTTCGTTGTGCTAAAATTTAGATATAGCTCAGCAGAAGTTTATACATCTTACCCTGGCTCTATTGTTCAAGGTCTCTAGCATGGAAAAAAGAAACCAGTTGAGGAACAACACTCCCAACCAAGAAAAACACAAAGGCAAGCATTTGTAACAAATCTCTCATGTTTCTACTTAAGGAATGAAAGTGTCAGGAGACAAAAGTCAATTTTCAGCAAACAAGTTTTGACAAAAATTTTGAAACACAACTGATCTAGAATGAACCAAGGACTGTTGGCCCAAATGAGGGAAAATTTAAACCCCAATAAACTTGTGAAGGGGAAACAATAACTCTAAACCTATTAGATGTTAGGTATAACATGTTCATGTTTCCCAAATGTCAAAGAATGAATTTTGAGAACAAAGGAGGTTAACAGTAGGAAAGGTTTATTGAAAGAAAGCTCCTGAGAGGTAGGAGGGGTCTGGGAAGTGGGTTGCCACTGAAGGTCTTTCTCCAGGATTATTTTCTACAGCAAAATCATAATGTGTGTAATATGTAGGTCAACCTACAATCAGCCGATAGCATTAAAGGCACAGTTGCTTAGCTGATATTGATACAATAGGAGAGTTCGGCACACAGGGTATATGGCTAGCATCATTAGCTTTAGCTTATCTATATCTTTAACATTGCAGGAACAGAAGTATTCTTGGAAAGGGATGAGAGGATAGGTCTGAATGTTTTGATCACCCACCTGTGAGTCTGATGCCTGTCTGGGCTCTCTGGATCAGCTGGTACTAATTACAGTGCGATCTCAACTTGTTTGTCTCTAGAGAGGCTTGCAGGCCTGGCTATTGCATCTCTGACTCGAGGCCTGGCCTTCTTTAGATTCACCTGAATCCACAATTTTGGTGGGTTTTCATCTTCTGCACTGACTCCTTTGAGGGCCCAATCTCTGTCTGACTGTCTGTTAATTCCCTTCTGACTTAGCTATCTATAATATTCCCCCCTCTGAGGAGATGTCCCTAACTTCCATTAGTGGACAGTAGGTAAATACCACCTGTCTGGCTGTTTTCAGCTGGAAGGGATCAAAGTTATGGTTGGCAGTCAGAGATACTTCTTAGGTCTATCTAGAGGACCTTGATGGACATTAGGCATTCTTATCTTGGGTAGGTGTATAGCTTTAAATCTGGAGGAGACAAAGCCAAAGAAACAGTTAAGTATGCATGGTACAAATAATAAGATCAAGACCATTACTAGTATGTCTGTGAAATGTGAAGAATAAAATGTATGTTGGAATGTATGTATGTTTCTCCCTGTTCCTGTATTAAACATTGTGATTTCTACTGCTTTTTACAATAGCAGCTCTATCATGAATCATTATTCTGTCTACATGTGAGCCCACTGAACTCTCTTCCTTTCCTTTGATGTACTTACCATTCTACTCATAGAACACTACCTTAAGATTAAGGCAGAATTTGAATCTCCTTCATGTATATTAAATGACTTGTTACCTTCTTGTTTACTAGTTAGGGAACATTGTTAAACATTTGTTATACTGGACAGTTATAATTTTCATTGAGAAGACAGAGATGTGGTATGGAAATAACAAACTTTTTTCTTCAGTTTTCCTTTTATTTTTAGTGCCTGCTAACTTCATAAATACTCATGTTCCATGGTTGTACATGGAACATGTATCCCCCATTTCTCTTTCTTATGCCATCTTAAAAATTTTTATATCTCTGTGACAGATGGCCATTTCATGTTATTGAGCTATAAGATAATATGTCTTCATCAGTCTAATTTCATCATTCTCAATCTCCAGTAAATACTGTAATATTTTCATTGGCATTTTTAATTACCATTCATGAGTTTCACTTAGTGTTCAATTAAGGCTTTGTCTAAGAAATTAGGTTCAAGTTTCAAAATGCTGTCTAGATAGAATCAGAGGAAGAAGGGATCAATTCCCTAAAAAAATAAGTTGAGAAAAGATATTTTCTATGATCTGTCAGAGCAGTTCATTATTCATTTACCCCAGTTGTCTGACTTGCATGCTGGTCTGTAGGCTTCCTCCATATCTAATGAACCATGCTTTAGAGACAATGTACAAATAAAACTGGGGTTAACCAGCAGAAGAACAGTGTTCTTATTCTGATGGTGTTTTAGCAATAAATTCTCAAAATTTCTGTGTGAGATGTGCATATAGGGAGAATAAATGCTTGATGAACAAGATGTGAAGTAAACATTTGGAGGACTCAGCCTCATTTCAGCTTTTTATTAGTAGAGTTGAGATGTTTCATGTTGTGAATCTCACTCTTCTGAAAATATGTCTGTTGATTTAGGAAGCAGTGACTTTTGAGGATGTGGCTGTGAACTTCACCACGGAGGAGTGGGCTTTGCTGGATCCATTCCAAAAGAAGCTCTACAGAGATGTGATGTGGGAAAACTTTAGGAATGTGGCTGCCATAGGTAAGGAATAAATCACTTTCTCATTTATACAGTCAGCACTGATTGTTGCATATCACTGCTGTTTCCTTAATTGGAATATGGAAACATTTTGATGACTCTTCCAGGCTTGGTCATATTGTACCATGAATCTAATGAGTTTATTAATTTTTATATAGTGTAGTAACTCATCATTACTTTTCTTATTCCACTTTAGGAAGAAACTGGGATGACCAGAAAATTGAAGATGAGTACAAAAATTCCAAGAGAAATGGAAGGTAATTTGCACTCATAAGAACAATAATGTGGGGTTGGGGATTTAGCTCAAGTGGTGGAGCACTAGCCTAGCAAGCATAGGGTCCTGAGTTTGATCCCCAGCATCAAAAAAAAAAAAAAAAAAATGCTAATGTTCCTTAAAAGTCAGAGTATTGTGTGTATGTGTAGAAATATTAAAATCAAGCATACTGTACAAGTGAAGCCATGTCCATATTTCTTTAATCTCAAAAAATTTCTCCAAAGATGCATACATGTTGAATATCTACAACCTGACAACTGAATATTTAATATATTCCAATATCTGAAACAGGGAGTACTGACATTATGCCACAAGTGGCATTATCTAATGTATCACAAAAAACAAGTTATTGTCCATGCTCAAGATTGTAAAAATGCATGAAATTATGTTTAAACTTTAGCTATTGGGGTATAGAAAACATCTGTTGTTTAGACTGGGAGCCATGTGCAGGATATTATATATACATATGAGTACTTTCTAAAGACTAGTTTCATATCAAATATATTATGCAAGGAATGCTATATATATTTAAATGTGGTATGCACATTATTTCCGAAATTGCTAAACTTGTGGAAGTATTCAAAATCCAAATGAATGCCCATTTTGATAATAGCCGTTTTCAAGTAGTCTTCCGAAGCACTCAGTCCATTCATATTCCAAAATATAATGTTCATTCCTACATTGTTGGTGGGAATATCATGTAGTATAACTTCTATGGAAATGTGTGCAGAGATTCCTCAAAAAAGAAAAAAACTAGAAATTCCATTAATTCTCTTGGGTATATAACCCCTAAAGTTGAAGTAATCATATTATACTGATACATGAATACCCAAATTTATAGCAGCATAACTTACAGTAGCTAAGCCCTAGAAACAGCCTAGCTGCCTATTCACAGATGAGTAGATTAAGGACATATGAAATAGCCCAAACATGATAGTGCATGTTTGGAATTTTAACACTCTGGGAAACTGAGATAACAAAATCATACATTCATTCTCAGCCTGGGCAACTTAATGATTGATAAGATTCCCAAATTAAAAAATAAATAAGGCTGGGGATGTAGCTCAGTCCAAAACGCTGAGTTTAGTCTCCAGCAGTGAAAAAAACATGGCATGTATACATTATGGAATAGTATTCAGCCATAAAAGACAATGAAATGATATCATTTTACCAAAAATTGGATGGATCTGGAGCCTGTAATATTAAGTTAAATAAATCAGAGAGAGAAATTTCAGTTTCACCTGGTATGTTTTGTATGAGAAACCCAAAATAGGAATTAAGAAGTGAAATAAAGGAGAGATGGTAGAAAAGAGAGGCAGGCATTTGGAGAGGGTGAAAAGGCCCAGTAGAGGGGGGAAGTATCAAAGTCATGGAGGAAACGGTATCAAAAATAATGTATGGTATACATGTGTACTAGTTCTTCAAAATGAATGTATTATGTATGGCAAACATGTCTATTAAAACTCCCAAGTAATTACTGTTTTGTTAAAAGCTGATTTCATGGCATCATCCAGAATATACAATGAATTTAAAATCAAATATTCCAGGGGCCATCAAACCTGATCTCCTCCTGTTAAATCACTAATAACAAGACACTTTTATTAATGTGATAGGTTATTTTGTTATCTTTTTATTCTTTTGCAGAAGTGAAGAGATAGAGAAATGCTATCAATATAAATTATGTCAACAACATGGAGAAACAATTTTTTGGACTCCAGATACTAATGCACACATGAAATCTGTTAGTTCCAAACTGGGTGAAAACCTTGCTTATAGAAAGCCCCTGATTCATCGTTCATTGTCTGATGTCCCCATCGTGGCTAACACTGAACTTGAAGCCTTTGAGTGTCAGGGATTTGAGGAGAAACATTCTAACTGTAACAAACATCAAAAAACCTCCACTGACTTCCAGTCCTGTCAGACGCATGCAAAGACAAATCCTGGAGAGAAACCCTACGAATACAAGCAATGTAGAAAATCCTACTCTGAAGGCATTGAAAGAAGTAACACTGACGAGAAACCCTTTGTATATAAGCAAGATATAAAAGCCTTCAGTGCAACCAACTGTGTTCAAATCTGTGAAACTAATCACAGTGAAGTGAGTACCTATGTATGTATACAATGTGGAAAAGCTTTTAATTCTCTCCATGATATGCAGATACATGAAAGAGCTCACACTGGAGAAAAACCCTATGTATGTAAGCAGTGTGGGAAAGCTTTCAGCACACACAGTCATTGTCAAAGACATGAAAGAACTCACACTGGGGAGAAGCCCTATGTGTGTAAGCAATGTGGGAAAGCTTTCAGAACACACAGTAATTGTCAAATACATGAAAGAACTCACACTGGGGAAAAGCCTTATATATGTAAGCAATGTGGGAAAGCCTTCAGCAGACAAGACAATTGTCAGACACATGAAAGAACTCACACTGGGGAGAGGCCCTATGTATGTAAGCAATGTGGGAAAGCTTTCAGAACATACAGTCATTGTCAAAAACATGAAAGAACTCACACTGGGGAAAAGCCTTATATATGTAAGCAATGTGGGAAAGCCTTCAGCAGACAAGGTAATTGTCAAAAACATGAAAGACTGCACACTGGGGAGAAGCCCTATGTGTGTAAGCAGTGCGGGAAAGCTTTCAGCACACTTGGTAATTGTCAAATACATGAAAGAACTCACACTGGGGAGAAACCTTATGTATGTAAGCAGTGTGGAAAAGCTTTCAGGACACATGGTAATTGTCAAATACATGAAAGAACTCACACTGGGGAGAAACCTTATGTATGTAAGCAGTGTGGAAAAGCTTTCAGCAGACGTTGTACTTACCAAAAACATGAAAGAACTCACAATAGGTTGAATCCTTATATAAGTAACGAATGTGGGAAAGCTTTCAGCACACATGGAAATTGTCAAATACGTGAAGACCTCACACTGGGTAGAAATGTTGTGTATGTAACAATTTGGCAGTGTATTCAGTACACAGGAGTATTATCAAACACGTGAAAGGAATTACACTGCAGAGGCACCCTATGAATGTAAGCAATGTGGAAAAACCTCATTTACTCTGGTAATCATGTACATTGAAAAAGAAGTTGACTGTGAATATATAAAGTGACTTGCACTGACATGAGAAGACTCATAGTAGAGGCAAACCTTTTATAAGCAATATAAAAAGTCTTTTAGTACAAACAGGTAGTACTCAGAGAGAATCTGAAAGTATGTGAACAATGTGGGTTTTATTTTTCTCAATGCATTCAAACACATGAAAGAATTCACACAGGAAAGGAGCCATATATATATAATCAATGTGGAAAACCTTCAATTTTTTCTACTTGAAATATATGAAGGAACTCACACTAAGGAGAAACCATAGGTTGATAATGAGAGAAAACATTTTGTGATTCCATATTCTCAGAAAATGTGCCCAAACTCACAAGGATCAGCAGTACAAATACAGAATGTGAGAAGTCTTCCTTTTTACATGACTTTTCACACAAACGTAATTGTGTAGTAGAGAAACTCATATCAGTGTATATTTTGTGGGAACACCTCTATTCATTTTGGTATTATTCATATTACAAATGAACACAGCATTGTGAGAAAGCATTATAGGGGATGTACACTGTTGTTCAGTTGTCCTACGTGTAAAAATGCATATTGGATCAGAACCCTGTGAACATACAAAGTTTTCAATTATAGCTTGTATTTAAAAATCCTTTGAACATTTCTTATGTAGTACAAACCTAGACAAGTAAGTTATATGAAAACGGATACGAATTATTTTTCTGGAATATGCACAACTGGAGGAGATATGTTAAAATATAGTAATCTCACTCTTAAAGTGGATTACATATTTCTAAGTTCACTTTTAATATAATAAGTCTGCTCACATAATTCTGTATGTTCTTATAAGCAATAGTGTGGGAGTTTAATACTATCTTTTCATCAAATTAGCTGATAAGTCATTCTTTATTTTGCTCCACGTTAGATGCACAGGTGAATTGAAATATATTTCTTATATGCCTATAGGTTACTATTTTTGTAGGTCTTTTTTTGTCTCTTGTTTTTTGGTTTTGTTTCTAGAAATTGTGGCATAATATGACTCAAAAACTGAATTTTTTTTTTTTTTTTGGCACCGGGAATCGAACTCAGGGCCTCATGCTTGCGAGGCAAACACTCTAACCACTGAGCTAAATCCCCGGCCCAAAAACTGAATTTTTGTTAATTGTTGCAATTTTCCCAATAGCCTTTATGTATTTAAATTTTTTATGCATATAGGCCATTTTGCCATTTTTCTAATAAAGGTATTTTTAGTTGGATGTTATGTTGAAATTATAACGTATATATTTTTTAAAAGTCTGTACATGTGTTTTACATAGTTTAACTTTTCAAACAACTTGTAGGTTAGCAAATATTGTTTTCCATGGTCTGAGAAGTTATTTATGTATTCCAACATAATTAGATTATACGCAGTGCATAATTTTGCCTGTTTTTTTCTCTAAGAGCCATTAAAATTTTAGGTGTTTTTTATTAAAAATTTTTCTTTTCATGCTTGTATTGCCATGATTTATTTTGATGGTTGTCTTGGTTACTTTTCTCTCGTTGCTGGAACAAAATACCGACACCCAAAGTTGAAGGTGGAAAGGTTTATTTGGCTTACAGTTCGTAGAGGTTTCAGTTCATAGTTGGCTGGTTCCAAGGCAGGGTGGCATGGCAGACAGGCGGAAGGTGGCAAGGCCAGCAAGGGGCCTAAGCAGCTTCATTCTGCCCCTTATATCTTATCCAGGCTGCCAAAACTAGGGTTGATTTAGTAATCACACACCCTTAATCTCAGCATCACACACTCTACATTCAGCCACCTCTGAAAAAGCCCCACCTATGACCACTTGAGGCTTTGGGAGGACATTTAGGTACAAACCAGAGCAGTGGTCATCATACCAAAAAAAATACAGCTGTGAGTCCCCAACTGCTACAGAGCCGCTAGACCATATCTTTTCTCAAACAAGATGTAATGAATTGTAATAATTGATTACTCCGTAAACTATAAATGATTGTATGATGACAGAACATTCTCAAAGGAATTTTTGACAGTCTTGAAAGTTGGGAAGAATGATTTCTACACATCACAATGAAACAAAATTCCTTATTCCCTGATGTTGTAAATACCATTCAGTCTTTGGAAATTAATCTTTTACCTGGGAACCTCAAATCAGCTTAGTAAAAGAAGCAATTGAGTAATTTTTGTGATTTAGATTGTGTTCTGGTTTACAACTTTAGAGATAAATTTACACAATATCCTTTTTTGGGGTGTTTTGTTTGCAGTGCTGGGGATCGAACTTGGCCTTGGGCTTGCTAAGCAAGCACTCTGCCACTGCAACCCCCACAATATCCCTTTTGTCATCAGCAATAAGGACCGCTGATGATTGAAGTAATATATATACCTTCAACCACATAAAGATTTGTGCAAGCTCTGAGTCCATCTCTGGTGTCCTTTGCCTTGTTTTTGCCTTTTTACTTACTAACACTGAAGGATTTTTGTGGACATCGGGAAATGGAAATATAGCTGTTAAACATTGATAGAACGAATACTGTCTAAATGGCCATTCTTTCAAAACAAACACACAGATTTTTAAAATTCTGAACAAAATACCAAGGAGCATTCTTCACAGAACTAGAGAAGCCATCTTGTAATTTATATGCAATCAGAAGAGAACAGGAATACCAAAAGCAATTCTGGGTAACAAGAGCAAATCAACAAGCATCACAGTCACTGACTTCAATCAATATCACAAAGCTACAATGAGAAAAACAATGCTATTGACACACAAACAGACATGTAGATCAATGGAACACAACAAGCAATGGAAAACAACCCAAGACACATTCAGCCATTTCGCCATTGACAAAGCTGTCAAACACATATGCTGGAGTAAGAATAGCCTCTTTAACAAATGGTGCTGGGAAAACTGGCTAGCTACATGCAGAAGATTGAATCTAGAAGATCTATATAACCACATGCTAAACAAACAAAATGGATCAAAGATCTAAATGTTAAAAGAGAAACACTTTTTTTTTTTTTGTGGTGCTGGGGATTGAACTCAGGGCCTTGCGCTTGCTAGACAAATGCTCTACCACTTGAGCTAAATCCTCAGCCCGAGAAACACTCTTGAAAGATAAATAGGTTAAGCTATTGAACATATACAAAGATTGAACAGAACCCCAGTTGCACAAGATATAACTTCCAGAATCAACAACTGGTATATCAAATTAGAAAGCTGCTGCACAGCAAAGGAAACAATGAACAGTGTGGAGGCAATCTAGAAAAATATTTTGCCTGCTGCACCATGAACAAAGGATAAATTTGTAGACTACTTTAAAAACTTAAAAAAATTTGACCTCAGGTTTGGGGATTTAGCTCAGTGGTAGAGCGCTTGCCTAGTAAGTGCAAGGCCCTGAGTTCAATCCCCAGCACCAAAAAAAAAAAAAAAAAATTGACCTCCTAAAATGAAAGACCCAATCAAAAACAGGCAATTGAAATGAGTAGATGCTTCTCAGAAGAAGTAGATATTGTCAAAAATATATGAAAAAATGTTCAATATTTGTGGTCATTAGAGAAATGGAAATTAAAGCAACACTGAAATAACATCTTATTCCAGAATAAATGTATATTATCAAGTAATAAGTTAATATCAAAGCTGATGTGGTTGTGTGGGAAAAAAATCCTACATTATTGGTGGGAAAGTAGTACAACCAGTATGGAAATCAGTATGAGGATTCTTCACCAAACTAAAAATAGAATTTCCATTTGACCCAGCTATTCCTTTTCTAGGTATCTTCCCAAAATTGATTAAAACCTTATATTACAGTGGTACAAACATAGTTTAGAGCAGCACAACTCACATTTGCTAGTGCTTGGAAGCAGCCCATATAATCAACAATAAATAAATGGGTGAAGAACAATATACACATTGGAGTACTACTCTCTACCATAAAGAAGGATAAATTTGAGTCATTCATAACATGGATGGACCTCAAGACCATAATTAGGTAAAATAAATTGGACCCTTGTGGGAGAAAAATGCAGAGTCATGATTGACAATTCAAACTCTCTAAGGTTTGGCATTTTTGACCCTACAAAGCAGTAATGTGGAGTACAACAAAAGAGAGAAGTAGATCCCTGAGAACCAGGAAGGATGTGACAGAAAACAGGAACAGAATAATTGAAGAAACAACAATGCAGAGAAGGGAAGAGAGTACATGCACTTTTTCCATGACTTATGGTGGCTTACAGCTTGTAGTGGCTGATGGCTCATGATTGCAAGTCACAGTGGCTTGCTGCCTCCAGAGACAAAGTGAATGTTGGGGACTCCAGGGTGCCTCAGAGAGAAATATGGTGGAGCAGACTGGATCCGCGGCTCCTGTGATACGTAGAGAGAATACAGGAATCTTATCCCAGCGAGTTCTTCTACAAGTAAGAGCTGGTTAGTGACGTAATACAAGCACCTGCCATATCCCTGGAGAGAGCACTTGGACATACAATATCCTGGGAAGTGTTGATTGTGTGAAGCTGGCACCCAGGGTAGAGACACAGCTCTGCTGCAGGGCTCACAATGTTAAGTTCCCGGAGTAACTGAGTGAGATACAGCCACTGGACACTGCTGTGTTCAGGAAGAAAGCTGGAAAGAGACCCCCTGAAAAGTTTGAGCTAAAGAGCATGGGACCCATTCCCATGGCCAGAGGAGACTAGGTGCTGTCTGAGTTGCTCTGGATTTGAGAGTTGTAGCGTTGGCACCCTTGCCCTGCTGTTTGTTGATGCCAGCATGGGTCTAGGTTCTGACTGCCTTCTTTATCTACCAGCATGAGCAGGGACACATCTTGACTTGGACACTGCCCCAAAATTGTAGATCCTGGAAGAAAATCACACCTTGAAAATCACAGGAATTTTTTTTTCCTTTTTCTTTTTGTCCTTTTCTTTCTTTTTGTGAGTGTATATTTTTCTTTTATTTTTCTTCAGTAGTTTATGAAATCTTAATGTCTTTTTTCCTTGCTGCTTATTTTTCTATCAATTTTTTATTTTTCTCTTTTTCTGTTCTCCCTTTTTGTTTTTCTTTTTAATTTTTCTTTTATTTTTCTTTCTGAATATAGTTTCTTTTTTTCTCCTTTATTTTGTCTTCTAATTTTCCTGTTACCTTTTCTTAATCCTATAAACATCCCTCTACCACCCCCTAGGATCCTTTGCTGTTACAGTTTATATCTGTATGACCCCCAAAGCCTTATAAATTCATGGGTAGGACTTTTGAGAGGTGGCTGGATCTAGGGTGTCAAAATGAAATAAAGGTGTGTGATAATTAAATTAGTCTACTGATTGGTTTAGCATAGTTCTGGCTGTGGATAATGGAAAGCCCCCTCCCCACCCCGGGTATAGATGGCACCAACCAATAGGCTTGTACCCAGGATGGAATATAAAGGGAGGCTTACCGTTGCCACTGCTTCTGCTTTGTTACCTCCTGCCTGCCATTCCATAGACCGTTTCTCCTCTACCATGTGCCTCTGCCATGCCAACCTGCCTTGGAGCCAGCCAACTATGGACTGAAGCTTCGACAAACTGTGAACTCAAATAAACCTTTCCTCCTTTAACTTGTGGGTGTTAGACATTTTATTCCAGCAATGAAAAAGTAACTGAGACAGACTTTGAGTACCAGAGAAATGGAATCATTGCTGTGACACTGCCTGACCATGTGGTTCAAAAGCCTTTGGAACTCGTTTGTGTGAAGCGTTTGGGAAGGTTTGGAGCTGCTGGCAAAGTAAGCAGCCTTGGACTTTTGTAAACTGAACTTGATGGGAGATTCTGATCAAAGATCAGAAGACCAGGATGCCGATAGAAATGCAGCTGGAAAAGACAAGGCTCAAGAGGTTTCAATTGGGAAGAAGTCCTCCACTGGCAGTAGGACTCCAGATCATGTGTGTTAAGCTATGGCTGAAAATTTGTTAGCATTTTGCTCATATGCAGAGACTTTGCCTGAGACTGAGATTGAGTAGGGTGGAGTGATTAATCTGGTGGAAGAAATTTCAAAACAGTCTAATGTTGAGGCGCTGACATGGCTACAGTTGGGGGTTTTATTCAGTTCTATGCTGTGAATCAAGAACAAACTGGACAATGGAATGATTTAAAACTCTTGAGTTTGGCCAGAATGAAAGCTCCAGTAAAGTTTTGGCTTGCAAAGATGGAACAGAGGAGAATGTGCTTGCTGAAAAAATTAGCAATAAAAGGCCACGTAGCTTTGAACTGGACTATAGAAAAGATGGCCTGAGGGCATCACAAGAACCAGCAGGATTCCACCCTTTGCAGCCTCGGAATTGCATAGGTAAAAGACTTTGCTTTGAGAAGAGAGCCTCAGAGCACCATGTTCCAGAATGGTGGTGGCCTAAAGAATTTGGTCCTTTGGAATGGGTTCATACTACTCAGCAATTTGAGCACTCAGCCCCTACCACCAAGAGAGAAGGAACCCTGGCTACTGATTCCACTGGTGGCAGACCTTGAAATCATCCATGAGTTGCTGGTATTAGGAACATGCAGAATGCAAGAGTTATGGATTCAGGAAGGCTTCCACCTAGATTTCAGAAGAAGGCCTGGGAGGCCAGGCAATGTGCTCCTGAAAGGGTAGTGTGTGAAGCTGTGAGTGTGAATTAAAAATTGCAGTGGAGTCTCAGAACTTTAGAGAAGCCAAGAATATGGATTGTCTGAGTAAAGCTGCAAGAAATGTGCAAAGCCAGTTCAAGAGAGAAGCCATGAGAGCTGAAACTACTGACAGTGTCATAGGGGTGGAGTCACCCAAGCCCTCCCTTTGGAGTTGACATCTCGCTGCAGATTGCCACAGATGCTAGACATGGAACATGGGATATAATGTTTGTCCTGCTAGGTTTTGTTCTTACTTTGGTCCTTTCGATCCCCCCTACTTTTACCTATTGGAATGGGAATGTCTCTCTCATGTCATCATATGTTGGAAGTGTTTACCTTTCTTTTCAATTGTGCAGGGTCTCACAGCTAAGGGTTTGCCTTAAATCTCAGAGTAGACTTTGGACTTGCACTTTTCAGCAATGTTGAAACCATACGGAATTTGGCAACTCTTACAGATGAACTAAGTGCCTTTTGCATAATGGGATGTGCATGAGTATTTTGGGGGCCAGTGGTGAAAAGTTATGGGTTGTATTTTGATGTCCCTTCAAAGTCTCATGAGCTCATAGGTGAGGCTTTTAGAAGGTGCCTGGATCTAGAGTGTGTCAAAATATACTAAAGGTGTGTGATAACTCAGTCTACTGATTGCCTTATTGTTGTTATGGGTGTGTATAATGGGAAGGCCCGCCCTGGGTATGGGTAGCACCAATCAATAGGCTTGTAGCCAGGATGGAATATAAAGGGATGCTTACCGCTGCTGCTGCTTTGCCATGCCATGGACTTTTCTCCTTTGCCATTTCCCTCTGCCATGATACCCTGCCTTGAAGGCAGCCACCTATGGACTGAAACCTCCACAAACTGTGAGCCAAAATAAAACTTTCTTCCTTTAACTTGTGGGTTTGGGTATTTTGTTCCAACAATGAAAAAGTAACTAAGACATTTGCCCACTTCACTCTTCCTTCTCATATAGTTTATCAAACTTCTATAGTTTTATAGTTTTTCAAACTTTTCTTCTTGCATTCCCCTGTTCCCTCAGTCAATATTTTTAATAATATAGCGATAAAGCTTCATTGTTCTTTTTTTTAAATTTTATTTTAATGGTACATTTTCAATGTACATATTGATAACATTCATCATTGAGGATTTGTACCTGTACATGATATACCTTGTTGCTTCTTTTTTTCCCGTTCCCCTCCCCTCACCCCCTCCTCCCTCCCTATTTACAAAAGATTTGTTTCCATTTTTTCCTTCCATTTCTTATTTCTCTTGTCCCTCTGTTCCTTTCCCCCCTTGTTCCCTTTCCCATTTGGACATTTTCCTCCCTTTCCCAATATAATACATTTTAGTTTTTATTTACACTTCAGTTTCTCACACCAGAGAAACTATGTGGTATTTAAACATGTGTGTCCGATTTATTTCACTTAGGAGTATGGTCTCAAAATGCATCCATTTACCTAGGAATATCTCAAGCTTATCATTCTTTATGGAAGAGTAGTACTCCACTGTATAAAATACCTCACATTTTCTTTATCCATTCTGCTGTTGATGGGCATTTGGGCTGCTTCCACTATTTAGCTATTACAAACTGTGCTGCTATAAACATGGGTGTGCATATATCGCTGCAGTATGATGGTTTTAATTCTTTTAGGAAGATACCAAGAAGGGGAATAGCTGGGTCATATGGAATCTCTAGTCCTAGTTCCCTGAGGAATCTCCACACTGATTTCCATAGTGGTTGTACCAGTCTACATTCCCACCAACAGTGGAGAAGGGTTCCTTTTTCTCCACAGCCCCTCCAGCATTTGTTGTTGGCTAATTTGTTGATAATAGCCATTCTTTGTGGAGTGAGGTGGAATCTCAGAGTTGTTTTAATTTGCATCTCTTGAATGACCAGTGATGTTGAACGTTAAGAAACTGAAGTTTTTAAGATGCAGAGTGGCAAATCAAATTGTGGAGAATGGCAGAAAAAAAGGAGGAGAAATTGCACAAACTTTCCCTATAAAACCTGTTATGTAAGCTGGTACATACCATGTACTACACATGCCAAAAAAATTAAAGTATTTTCACAGAAGTTGCTATGAAACTACTGTTCTGACCCCCCAAGTTCCTCCCACATTGCCCCATCCCTACCCATCACTGAGGCCTCCCCTGCCCTTTTCTACACACAATAAATAAATAGGATTCTGGATTAGATGTCTGTCTGTCCCAGTTATCCCTGAAAATCCAGGCTCCTGGGGCCTCAGCAGCTTCCCCTGGGCATCCCACCTCAATCCTAGGGATTCTTGGAGGCACCACTGGGACACACCAGCTAGGTCCTTTGACTTATTCACATCAGCTCCCACTCTTATGCACTTCCCTGGCCATAGCAGGTCTGATAGCCCCATGACAAATACCAGGTTCTAACCTCCCAGACCTTTAACCTCCATTTCTGCTAGTAGTGTCTCATGACACCATCTCATGATTGTATAGGCGCTGTGGCTTTTACCCTTGGCGTTAGATTCCATTTTCATTTTATGGATGAATTTTTAAATATCCAGTCCCTGCCTTCCACTAGTAACATGAATTTTGTTCGTGGAAATAAGAACTAGGGCAGTATAGCTCTGATTCTATGCCAGCAATTCTTCTAAAGGTGTATTAATTCATTGAAGTACTATAATGATAGTTATTACCCACCTGATACACATTTTACAGATGAGGAAATTGATGGAAAGAAAGGTTATTTAAACCTTGAGTAGTTATAAGACACTATAATCTAGCAACAGAGCCTACATACCTAATTATTGGATTATACCATCTTTCATTTGGTCAGAGTAATTAAGTTTGACCCAACCAAAAGCCACAGTCTAATAAATAGTTTTATAACTTAATTGATAAGATACTATATTTTCAGTTTTCAAAAATTATTATAATATTACATATGCTTACATATTTCTTTGTGTTCTTCAGAAGTTGGGAGGATTGAGACGAAAATGAAAAATATTATTTATATAAAGAGAAATTCCTTGTTATTGAACTACTAGCTCCCTGATGGGAAAGTCATTATAAATTTTTTGCAATTCTCCACTTGAACTCACACATTTAGCTAGTGATAACAGTGGCAAAACAATTCATCAAAATTAACAAATAATTGGCAGAAAATTATTAGAGTGATTTGCTAAATGCTTTGCATTACAATATATGTATAACTGGTAAGCAAAAATAGTTTGATTTATCCAGGTGATGTAAGAAAATAGATTTAGAATTGTTTTACATATTAATTTATATTAGTATACTGGTTGTTGAATATATTTAATATCAAACAGCATAATGGTTGGTGTCATTGCATATGGGTACAAGTTTTAGAAGTCCCCCAAGAGAGAATTTCTAAATTAATGGTCATCGAACTATGACTGAAGAAATTTGGGTAACACTTAGCTCCAAAAAATTAACAAGAGTATCTTCTCAAGAAGGGAGATCTAGTGCTTGACTTCATATACATACATGAAAACTGAAATTTAATCAATTTCTTCAAATCCTAAAGACTACATTAAGAATTCAGAGAATATATCACATATTCAGTACTGTCCTGGGTAGAGTAAAACAATGAATTTGGTGTCAGAGACAACTTTCAAAAAGTTGATTTCTTGTAGGATCAAGAGATTCCACCATCCTTTTCCAGGTTTTAAATGACCAACCCTCAATATAACCTATTTTCTTTTATTCTGCTTCTATCCAGGGTGCCCAGTAATTTTTTGCCTAAAATTTGTCTTCTGTTCCTGAGTCCTGCTAACACAGTATCTAGTACAGGGTCTACAATATTACTGTAGGAATTTAATAAGTACTTGTGAATACTTGAACAAAATAATGTTCCTAAGTGAATGCCTAAAATAACAATGTTCTGATCACTAGAAAGTACTTACCACTAGATGCCCACATCAACATCCAGTAGGATTGACAGTGATTGTTACAAGCTTCCAAAGGATTGACCACCTCTGATTATACTACCAAAATGAACTTCCAGGACCTGCAGAGAGACTGTATTCTACTTATCGGAAGACAGGAGAGCTAATAACTAGATTTCACTGATTTCCTCGAAACAGCCCTGAGAACACAGTTCCATGATCACATCAATAATTTAGAGTCTAGATGGCCAATAACCAGGCCTCAGCTCAGGTTATTACTTTTATCCTCTCTTCTTTCCAAATGCTTAGATCCGGTGGCCTAAAATACTTCCAGTCCATTGCCTTCGCCTGCAGTGCAAGTCCTAAAAAGGCAGCGCAAGAGGTATAGCTTCTTGGATTCCAGGATGGAGTTAGAATTAAAACCAAATCTCCTACTTCTCATCCTATTATTTTCCTTCCCTTTCCCTTGCTATGGCAAAAGGGGAAGGGGCGGGACTTTGTGTCTCCTAGCAACCACTGCCTGCTCTCTGATTGGCTGAGTCCTGCACAGCCGCCATTTTCAAATCCCCGGATGATGGTGGCGGCTGCTCCCTCTTAGCAGGCACTTGCTGCCTCACAGGAGCTGGTGGGCACCGTGCCCGTCCCTGTCGGTCTCCTGGGCACCCGGCCACCGCTCCACCCCCTCTTCTACGACATGGAGCCAGAGCTGGCGGCACCGAAGCAGCCCCGGCCGCGGAGACGAAGCCGCCGGGCCTCTGGGCTCAGCACGGACTGCGCCGCGGGTCCTTCGGCCGACACTCCCAGGCCGGGACCGCCGGAGGGCAGGTGAGTATGAGGTGCAGATCCAGGCTGGGGCTGAGTGAGGGCCAGGGGTGCGGTGACGACCAGGAGGAGGTGGGTGCGCAGGATAGGGGTAGGGTAGAGGTGGGGAGGACGGCTGAAGACTGGGAGAGCCGGGAGGGGGGAAGGCCAAGGATATGCTGGTGCCCTCTCTGGGCAGGCCAGAGCCCACGTCCCTCCGGAGGCCCCAGACAGCGACTGTCCATCCCTGCGAGGAAAGGGCAGGCTTGTTGACAGTCTCCACAGGACCCCTTGCTGCGGAAGCCTAAGGAAAAGCCGCACCGGTTTTTGTTTTGCACTCCAAATTGGTTGTGGACTGTGAATGCTCAGACCAAAACTGTCATGGAGCCGGTGGTGAGGAAAGAAATTGTCCTCGGAGCAGGCACCAAACTTTTAGTTTAAAAGTGTTTAAATGAAATATTTTTCGGAAACCAGAATCATTCTTTGCTGAGGTGGTGAACACAGCACAGCCCAAGGCACCAGACTCTTCTCAGGTGTTAACACATTTCACATGCTGCCAGGCATATTCGTTCTGTATTTTCTGGAAAGGGTGAACCCTTAACTGGGAGTTTAGAAAGCTGTGTCTGGAAAAGGACCTGTGTAAAAGTGCTGAAATAATATTGAAGTTGGTTCCAATAACAAATCATGTGACTTTTGTCAGGTTTCTTAACATCTCCAAGGCAATCCCTGTCTGAACAGTGAACATTATAATAGCACCCAATTCATAGAAGGACATTGTGAATTCAGTGAGATAATGAATATAAAACACTTAGTATGGGCCTATACACAGGAAGCTTTCAATAACTGTTAACAGTGATGTATTTGTGTTAACTGTTATCTGTCAGTTTATATCTTACAAGTAATAATTCCATATCTGCTCCCATGTTTTCCTAAGTTCTTGTGATCCATTTAACATTATTTTAGATAAACTACAATCCTTTACATAACTTACATGCCATACTTACATATCCATGCCTAGATATACAAAATCTTTTTTTAAAAATGGAACACCCTACATTCATTAACAAAGTATTTGTTAACCCCATGCATGTTACACTGCAGAGAGGTGACTCTTTCACTCCTTGCTGATTTCTCTTAATTTGAATTTTAGGGTAATCCTTACCTGAATACACCTTTCTGAAAACCTCTCTACAAGTTGTGGCCAGTTTTTTCTTGTTTCATTTTCTCTTTTGAGACAGGGCCTTGCTATTTAGTTCGTGCTGGCTTTGAACTCACTGTGTAGCCCAGATTGACCTCGAACTCAGTCCTCCTTAGCCTCTGGAGTGCTGGGATTAGAGGTGTGCACCACCACTGTCAGCCAATTTTTAAGAAGCAGTAAAAGAGCAAGAAGAAGTTATCACTGGGACTGAAATGTAAATGAGTCAGGAAAGACTACTTAAGGGAAGAAAGAACTTTAAAAAGACCAAATAGAGGCAATATTAAATTAATTTTAAATTACTTCAGTAATACCACGTGTAACTTAAAAATGCACTTGTTATGGTTTAGATCAAGAATGTCCCCTAAAGGCCTCATGAGCTTTTGGGGGCAGAGGGGGTTGGAAAGTGATTGAATAATTGGGGTGGTATCCTTGATGTTAGGAGATGGAGTCTGGTTGGAAGAGGTTGCTGGGGCATAACCTAGAAGGATATATCCCTTCCCAGATCCTTGCTTCTTGCTCTGGTTCTTGGCTGCCATGACATGAACAGTTTTCCTCCACTATGCCCCTCTGCCATGTTATTTCTGCCTTGGAGCTGACTGACCATGAACTGTAATGATGAGCCAAAGTAAACATCTCTTTCTTTTTGGTTTTGAGTGTTGGGTATTGTGTCTCAGTGATGAAAAAGTGATTAAAACAGATTTTGGTATGAGAGGTGGAGTTGTCGCTGTGCTACCTGACCATGTGGTTCAAAAGTCTTTAGAACTAGCTTGCAGGAAGAATTTGGAAAGGTTTGGAGTTGACAGCTAGAGAAGCCCTAAAATGCTATAAGCCAAGCTTTAATGGGAGATTCTGGTCAGAGTTTAGAAGACCAGGATGTTGATAGAAATGAAGATAGTAAAAGCCAGGAGGTTTCAGTTGGGAGCAAGGACTCTATTAACAGTTGGACTCGACACTATATGTGTTACACTCTGGCAGAAACTTTGTCTGTGTTTTGCCCATGTCCTGAGACTTTGTGGGGACTGAGATCAAGGACAGCAGACTAATTAATCTGGCAGAAGAAGAAATTTCAGGGCAGCCCAGCATTCAGGCTGTGGCATTGGTATTGCTGGCAGCATTTTGCTAGGTTTATATTGAAAATCAAGAGCAAAAAGCCCATTTGAAAAGTTTTCAGTTTTCTCAGAAAGGAAGTGCCTGCAAAGTTGGAGCAGAGAGTTTGGTTGCTTAAAAAATTAGCTTTAAAAAGAAACCAAATACTTTGCATCAGTTCAATAGGAAAGATGCCTTGAGGTCATCTCAGGAATCTGCAAAACAGTACCTTTCACTGACTTAGGAAAGGCAGCCTAGGAAATTGGTTCCCCTGGATTCAAGTCACAGTGCTCAGCCATTCAGATTCTCAGAGGCCTCTGTAGCCATGATCCCAGGGGGCATAACTAGTATTTGAGCTGGTGGCAGACTTTGACATTATCCAGGTGGTGCTGGTTTTATAAGGATACAGAATGCAAGAGTTGGGGGATCAAAGAGGCTTCTACCCAGTTTTCAGGAGTCCTAGCAGGCCAGGCGATATGCCTTTGAGAGGACAGTGTGTGAAGCTGTGAGAGTGAAGCCAGAAGTGTAGCGGAGACCTCAGGAACATGGTACATCTGAGGAAAGTTGTAGGCAATGAGCAAAGCCATCCTGAGAGAGAGACCATGAGGGCTGAAACCAGCAATACCACAGGGGTAGGTTCAGCCAGGCTGTTTGAAGTTCACATCTCACCACAATGGACACTGGGTGCTGGCACCAGAGTTATAGGATTTAACATTTGCCCTACTGGTTTTTCAGTCTTGCTTTGGTCCTATTCCTTTTTATCCCTGATTCTGCCCTTTTGAAATTGGAATGTTTATCATTCCAGTGTGTCATTTTATGTCAGCAGTGTTTAACTTTCTTTCTGATTTTTGTAGGGGCTCCCAGGTAAGAGTTTGCCTTGGGTCTCAAAAGAAACTTTGGACTTGGACTTTGACTTTTCATTAATGCTGAAACTGTTAAGAATTTGGTAGCTCTTAAAGATGGGCCTAATGCATGTTGCGTAATGAGATACGTATGAGTCTTCTCAGGCCCAAGGAGAGAATGTTATGTTTTAGATCAGGAATGTCCCCTAACGGCCTTGCGTGCTCATAAGCAGGGCTTTTGGAAGGTGATTGACTCATGGGAGCAATACAGCTAATTTGCTGTTAGGAGGCGGAGTCTGGTTGTAAGAGGCAGGTCACTGGGATTGACTTGGAAGGGTATATCTCCCTTTGTAGCTCCTTACTTTTCTCTTTGCTTCCTGGCCACCATGACCCGAGCAGCTTTGCACTGCAATGCCCCTCTGCCATAGTGTTTCTGCTCTGAAGTTGGCTGACCATGGACTGTAACCCTGAACCAAAATAAACCTCCCCTTTAAGTTCAGTGTGGGTATTTTGTCTTAGCTCAAGAAGTGTAATTAAGACAATAGCAAATATTTAGCTTTTTAAAAATTATTACAGTGAAAGACACATTGCCTTTAATCCTCTTTAGCATACTCTCCTCACTTTGAATACTTAACCTATCATTCTTAGCATTTCTGAAGCAGTTCTGAAAGTCTTTTTTTAATGAGTGTCTTTAGTTGCACTGTTGTTGCCACAATGACTTGAATCAATTAAAAAACATTACTTTTTATGGTGATTTTGACTTTGGGGGAGAGGCAGATATTGGCACCGTGTCAGATTTGGTGAATAAAGTGAATATGAACACACAGTTATATTTTTGTGAGCTTTTCTTTTGGGGATGGCACTCAGAAGCAGCATTCACCATATTTTTTTAAATAACATATCATGAAAGTACTTACAAAAGAGAACTTTCAGAACTGCTTCAGAAAGTGGCAAGAACAATGAGATAAGTGTGCTCAAAGCAAGGGGAAGTATGTTGAGGGGGATTAAGGGCAATGTGTTTTGTACTGTAACAATTTTTAAATTTCAACATTTACCATATATTTTGGTCACCCTTGTACTGTTGAACACTTGTCATAATATTAGATATTGTTGTAAATAATTGGAATTCTAGTGATCAACAACAGATGAATTCATTCCTGTTTTGAAACTTAAATTCTGTTGGTGGAAAAAAGACTGTACAGACACTTGTTTAACAACCGAGTAACTGCTACTAAGTTTCTGCTACTAAGTCATTAAATGGATCGGTCGCTAAATGAGGAATTGTGTACAATGTTCAGAACAAAGAAATTGGTAAAGGAAACTCCAGCTTGATGGTTTTGCTTTTATTTGTGTAACCCTTACAGGCAGTACTGTTCTGTATAACAGAACACAAAACTATAGTACTCTACTGTACAGTGCAATCAGTAGAAATTACAGTACTGTATAAACAAGGTTTACCATACAAAAATAAGACATTGAGGCTCTGTCAACAAGATGTACAGAACTGTACAAAAATAAAAATAGATGGTGAGTCTGAACACCACACTTCAATTGTAAGTCCAAATAGTCATTAACCAGGTAGGTCATTAAATGAGAAATAGCTCTACAGTAAGTCCCTGACTTACAAACATTTGAGTTGTGAACTTCCACAGATACAAATGGACCTCACATTCCAAGCATTCACAGATGGGAACAAATCCCAAAAGCAGCTCACAGATCTGCCAGGCATTGTCACAGTTGTGTTGTGCTGCTGTGTGCTTACTGAGCTTAAAAGTAAAAATAGTTTATTTAAAGTACTTTTGTGTGTGTGTTTGTTTGTTTTATGCTTTACATTGTATATTTGTGTCAAAGGTGTGTAAGACTCACATTGTTGGACTTACGAACGAATCCAGCTTACAGATGTTCTCCCAGAATGGAACTCATTCATAAGTCGGGGACGTACTGTTTTATACATCATATTATCAAAATAGTTCAGTGAAAATGATTTTTCTTAAGAACACATCCTTTCTCGTAACCTGTAAAATGAAATACAGCAGCCATCAACAAATCATCACATCAGCTGGGTTCAGGCGATTTTGATCCTTCACATGTCACAAAAGGCAGGGATGAAAATTATTCAGAAAATCCAGGGTACCTTCTGATATAGAAAGTGCTCATCAGTCATGATTGCAAAACAAATGCTATTCAGATAGGATCTTTAGCAAATAAAGCATCTATTCCTATATTTACTCAAGTGCCCTTTCCTGACATTTTGGCAGCTTCCATAAATTTTTCAAGGTTACATTGTTCACACACTTGATATTGCTGAAAGCTGTATTTTGAATGTACAGTTTTGGTTCATTAATGAAGGAGCTTCAGGTTATTGCAAGGGACCAGTGAACCTAAAATACTACTAATATCACAGAACCAGGAACCTGCTTGACTCTAAAAATCATTGGAAGTGCTGAATGTCCTTGGCAGTGAAACTGGCATTGATGGAGCTATGGCTCTGTCCACCTCTGCAGTAAATGTCTTGGAGGATAGAAAGATGAATAAAGTGTGTTGTAAAAGAACTTACTAGCTGGGAGTATAAGACAAAAATTAAACACATGAAGTAATCACGGAGCCAGGAGTAACAATGATAATTAATTGTTCAGTTGTTTCCTGTGTTTCAGAAGTGCATGTATAACCCTTGAGAAAATATGTGCACCCATATAAGACATTTCTACATATCAAAAAGTTTCAAAGGTAACATCACATCTAAACAGTTTGTTTATATCTGAGAATTGATTTATCTCCAAATGAATCAGTTTTATTGTCACCCGAGGAACTGTCAGAAGCCAATAGTCCTTAGAAATGAGGCCAGTAAAGAGTGCACTGATGAATTTTTCTGGCCATTTGCCACAGTTGGTCTACGTGTATCATGTGTGATCAACAGGTCTCATAAGACCATGTTCCACATCAGCCTCTTCTGCATCAAAACAGGCAAACCATATATATTTCAGATAAGCAAAACAAGCAACCTCAGGTATGATAAAATGCCAAATAGCTTATTTTTCCCCAGTATCAGACATTATAGAAAGAATACATACTTTGAAGACTTTTTTTTTAATGAATGCTGTATTTATTTGCACAATATGATTAGTGAATGTCCTGAAAATACAATAGGCTAGAGCTAGAGGCATCCCTTATTTAATGACAGAAGTCTGTTCCTGCAACTAGGTTGCTAACTGAAGCGGTGGTTAAATGAGGAATTGTGTATAGTAGGTACATTATATTCAGAACAAAAAAATGGTCCAAGGAAACTCCAATTTGATGACTTTCCTTTTATTTGCATAACTCTTAAATACAGTACTGTAATATACAACAACATAAAACTAGAGTACTGTACAGTACAATAAAAAATTACAGTACTGTATAGTAAATAAGGTGTACTATACAAAAAAAGACATTGAGGCCCTGCCAACAAGATGTACAGTACACAACTGTACAAAAAAAAAAGATGGGTTGTAAGTCTGAACAGTCAAATAGGTTGGTCATTAAAAACAAGGAATAAATATATAAAATATGAGATGATCACATTGTGAAGTGAATTAATGCTCATAGGAGCAACTGGCAAGGTAGGAAGGGAGAGTACCAAGTAAGACCAGTATCCAGGAGGCCAAATAAAGAATTTCAAGAAAGAGGACAGGTATGTCAGAAGTTAATGATGGGTAAAATAAAATAAAGACAGAAATGTTTAAGCTAGATGAGGAACGAAGAGATGATTGAATTTGGTAATGAGATACAGAGTATTTAAAATATAGGTGATCCCCAACTTATAGTGGTTCAATATGCAATTTTTCAACTTTTCCATGACACAAAAATAATACGCATTCACTAGAAATCATACTTTGAAGTTTGATCTTTTCTCAGACTAGTGGTATGAGGTATAATATACTTTTGAAGGTAGACAGTGGCACCAAACCCCTGATCCCAGTCAGCAGTGTAATAGGCTACCAGCTAACACTTAATACAGTGTTCTGTGTTGCTAGTGTGTTTTGGATACAGGTATTTGATAAATTACATGAGCTATTCAATACTTCATGTTAGATGATTTTATCTAACTGTAGTTCTGAGCATGTTAATGTAGGCTAAGCTATGATGTTCTGTAGGTTGAGTGTATTTAAATGCATGTTCTACTTCATCATTATTTTCAGTTCATTCAAACAAGGTTTCATTGGGATATAACCCCATATTAAGTCACATCCGTATTGAATTTAGAATGGTTTGTAGTAGGTCACAAAGAGAATGTGATGTGATTTATTCAGAAAGTTTGTGGGTGCCAGGCACTAGGAATCTGGAGACAGAAAATATTGTTCAAAAACTTAAAATCTAGTAGGGAGGAAAGATAAGCAAATTATATAGTATTTGATAAAAGTTACTATAGTGGTACACATAGAATGACAGATAAAACTAAAAGGAGCACTTAATCCTAACTGATGAGAACAGAAAATAATTCCCTTTTATAATCTCTGAGTCTTGGGGGAGCAGTTTAGAGAGCAGATCTAAATGGATGATTTCATATAGGGAAGAAGAATGTAAAAAGGCCCCAAGACAAATGCGCATGATGAGTTCTCAGTATCGTAACTGTAGATAGACACTAGTTATATAAGGGAGAAGACTTAGGGGTATGGAATAGATAGTGATAAGAGATTATGTGAAGAGAAAAGAGATACATAATAAAGGGGCCTTGTTTGCCATGATAGACAATGGGAATTCAATACTGAAAGACTTTAAACAAGTCAATAGTGTGCTCATATTTGTATTTTAAAGTGTCACTCTAATTCATTTTAAAAAAATAATGTTTTGGGGTCATGGCACTCTAAATCTTATGAAAACTCCTTGGGAAAAAATGTATATGAAAAATTTTAGGAGATTATGAATCCTGGGAGTCAGCTGTATATACCAGACTTAAAATTCCAGATGTAGATAATAGATCCATGGGAAACCAGTAATGTAGCAAGAAATTCTTAATAGATCTCTAGAGGCATCCCGATTTGCAATTATACTTTGCGTATCTTGAATGTCCCTCTATTTCTATCATTAATCCTTCCATTCCATTTAATTTTTAAAAAATAATTCCTTTAGCCAAGCATGGTGGAACACACCTGTAATCTCAGCACTCTAGTAGGCTGATGCAGGAGGGTTACAAATTCTAGTTCAGCTTGCACTTAGCTCAGTGCAAGGGCACTAGGTTCAATTCTCAGTAGCACCAAAAAAAAAAAAATTACATATACATATATTTGTTAACTCATTCTGGTTGTTTTCATTGTGAACTTCTAACTACTTTATGATAAGCTAGTATCTTCATTGTTTTTTCCTTGGTCTTTTTAATTGGAAGAGTTACATTCTCACATTACTCAAATATATGGTGTTTATCACATAGTGGACACTTGGTACATTTTTTTAAGCTTTGTTCTGTTGTACATTCATTTATTGTAATAAAAGAGTCCTGAAGATAAATTTTTCTTTTAAGAGTATGTATTTTCCCTGTTGATGGTGATAATGTTGTTTGAAATGTCCATTGAGTAATTGAATACCTTTCTGCTATTTGTAATTCCACTTCAGCTCTTATCTGCCATAATGGAGGAGGGCAATGACCCAGGTCAGAACGTCTGAAAATACAGTTTGGCTTAAGGATGAATTATCAGAGTGATTCTCTTTTTGAACAACAGCTATACCATTCTAGTTTTGCTTTATATTAAAACAAGTTTAATGTATGAGTAATTTCCATTGTTCAGAAACACATCAAGTAATATGAAAGGAAATGTGTTACAGGCTAAGGGTAATCACAATGAAATTAAGTAAGAAATAATACAATAAACCATGCTGGTTTGTTAATATATTAACTTTATTCTTTAAATGTTATGATAATTTTGGATACATGGAGAAATACATTGGATATATGGACAAAAATTATTAAAAGTTGAAGAACTGCCAATTCTAGCTCCTTATTTCAGTCTCTAAATCCCTCCCTCTTTAAATGGATTGTTGTGTCTTTTGGAAAAGCCACTTCTTAATGTTTTATGAAATTGAAAATGTTTTCCCACAAGAATCTAAAATAGCTATTACATTTGAGTCTGACTCCTGTTTTAAAAAAAATGAGTGTGTGTCTTTCCAAGATTTTTGAAAGTTGGCACTGCTACATGTGCTTTCTGGGCACAGTTTGTTTTTTAGGTTTCTTTTTTCCATGGGTATTCAAAATAAACAGAAACTTGTTATTGAAATAAGAAAAAAATAGCATTACTGTAAAGCTGATTACAGATAGTATCGGAAAAATCTTAGCATTTGGAAATATTTTTCCAGTTAACTTTTTTAAGATTCTTAAGAACTGTTTTTCCTTTCAGCTTTCACAAATCAAATTCAGTCAGTATAGTCATTTCTACAGAATAAAGAAATGAATAGCTTTGGTTTTGTAGTTCTCCTTAATCCTTGTCTTATAGCTGGAAAGAAGTATTTACTGAATAGTTTTGAGCATCACTGTGAATACTACTTTGTGATACATATTTCTACTGGATCAAAAATTGTCTTCTCTGATCATAACTGCCACTTCTCACCCCATTCTCCACTGGTGGCTCTTCGTGTAGTATACAACAGCACTTTCTTAGGGTAATTTTTAAAAATGTGATCTGTGAAATTATGGTATGAAGGGCCTGTCTTCCTCATAACCTATTTGTTGGTAATAGACCTATGTATTTTCTCATAAGTACCTGTTCATTGTTTTATAAAAAAATTTTGCAACTGTTTGCTTTATTGTTGCTTGACTTGTCTGTAGTGGCAGGAAAAGGTAGTGTAATCAGTTAAGTTCCTTTTTCCTCTAAAGAAAATTTGAGCTCCTTCAGTTCTGTGTTTTGACCTTTCCGAAATAAATATCTAGGGAATATATATGTTCAGTACCTTAAGATCTTTCTGCATCCAATCCTAATTTTGCTAGTGACATTATATTTCCCCACGTCAGAAACCTTGGTGGTAATTGAAATTAGTTTAGGGAGGAAAATTCAAGTCTGTCAGCTTTGTCGCTTAATCCTTTCTCCACTCAGTTTCCCCATTCTAACATTGCTAAGTAGTAGCTGAGCTGCCTTCTTCCATTTCATCCTTCCTGTTACTTAGAGTCCAAGATCAAGTCCATATTGCCTGTGTAATGCATGAAGCCTTTGATCATGATCTAGTCCTTTCTTGTTTCTTTGTCAAACAAAAGAAACTATTTCGAAATATGCTGAATGTAATTCATTTCTAATTGAGCTTTAGTATTAAGGTATTAATTCTTCTGTGAAGCCTCCTGACCTCTTTGTCCTTATAGCTATTTTCCTTTGTGTTCTTTATCAAAATATAAAACACACGTACTTACATTTAACTTAGAAAAGTACAGAAGCATATTTAAGGGTGTAAATCTGTGCAGGAATGACAGCTATGGGTGGTGTTGCTGTGATTTACTGAACAAAGAACCTGAGGGTCAAGGTGAGAAACAAAATTTACAAATGGACACCCTGGATCAGGTCATATTTGAGCGGCCTCTTTTTCCAGTTAGGAAGTTTCACATTCTTTTTTTTTTTTTTTTTTTTTTTGTGGTGGTGGTCCTGGGGATCGAACTCAAGGTCTTGGGCTTGCTAGGCAAGCACTCTGGCCACAAAGCTAAATTTCCAGCCCCTAAGTTTCACATTCTTCTACCTGCTGTTGAGTCTCTGTCAAATCCGAGTGAAGATAGCTGACTACTTTGCTACAGCAAGCTCAGAAGTCTGCTTTTCTCGCTTTGTTGGTCTTCATTCATTTCCATGGGTGTGTGGGGGCAGGCATCAATTCTACATTTTTTACATCTGAAGTTACTACCAGTAAGTATTAATTTATGAACTATACCTTCTGTGGCAGATAGGTTTTGTGATTTTCAACATATTTTTAAATACGAAGTTTATATTATAGACTATTCCAGAATAGTGAAGACAGGCTTTGTCATAGTATTGTCTTACTTTATTTATGCAATTTTTAAAGTACATAAGACCTTTATCTTACATTTATTGTTCAAAACTTTTTATTTTGTTTGTTAAATTTATTACTGAATTAGGCATGTGCTCCTGAAGTTAAACTCTGCTTGGTTTGGTGAATATTTTTTGTTTTACTAATTTGTTTACTAATTTTATATAGGCTCTTTCACTGTAAGCATTCTGAAAATGATCAGAACCTATACCCTGCTATGTTTTGTTTTGTTATACTCCCATTTCTAAGATTGAATCAGACTACCTCAAATGGTTTTGAAACTATAGAAAAGATAACTTGTTATCTGCTTTGTGCTTTATTATACTGAACTTACTGTGCTTTATTTATTTATTTATTTTTCTTTTAATAGGTACTCCCTTCGGAGAGGGAGCTCCTTTACTTTTTTAACACCTGGCTCCCACTGGGACTTCACTTTGGTGAGTAGGCATCTGGGTTTTTATTTTAAGGTATTAGATGGAATTAATTGCTAGGTCGTCCTTCAGTCTGTTACACAGTTCATTTGTGTGTACTTCTGAGTGTCTTGAGGAACAGAATTTCTGTAGCCATCTTTGACAGCCTAATTTAGTCCTTTTCTACTAATAAACTGGAAAAAAATTTTATTTCAAGTACATAAAACATTTTGGAACGTTTTCTTATTAGATTACATATTTTTCTTTAACTTTGTCCTTTCCTACTCCTACCAATGTTAAATTTAAGAGTCTGTGTTATGAAACATGAAGTTATTTTTATGCACATTCTCTAACAGCTTTTTTTCATGGTTGAAAAGTATAAAACATTTTATACTTTGGTAGAATTATTTTCTTATATTGATCATCTCAGTACAGGGACTGTTTCATTATTTTCAGGGCAAGACTTTATAGAGGCATGCAATTTTTTGTGGCACCAGAAAGTTGATTCTTTCTGTACTTAAAACTTGGTGGATTATAATACGTATTTAAATAAAGTATGTAAAAATAAATCTTGAGTTTTACCCTTATTTGAAGAAAATAGCAAAGATGATTCTGTTCCTAATTGGCCAAATGTTACTTATTTCTGTTTTGATGATGTTCTGATAGACTCAGTTGATTCATATCTTATTCTTTTGTATTTAATGTATATTTCTATCGGGCAGTTCTGTTCAAATTTCTGAACTTTTATACCCGTTACATGAATCTTTTAGCCAGGAAAGCATTCATAGCAATGATCTGAGGATTTTAATGGAATTCTGAATTTTCCTTTGAAACATTTCCTATCTTGGCCCCTTTCCTTCATAGGTTGATGGGCCTAACCTTAAACAGAAAAAATGTAGTGGAAAAGGGTATCCATACTTGTTTTGCAAGCTTATCAGCAAAAATATTTTGAACATGTGCTCCTAATATAATTGTTTATAATTAATATAAGTAGGTATTACCTTTATAAGCTAGTATCTCAAAGCACAATTTTCATGTAGGGTAAGGTTAATGATAATGGGCATGAATTTATATTTCAAATAGTCATTATAATTTCAGTTTGGGGATGACTTTTTATTGAGTCTGATAAGCTCACCATTGTTTTTAACCTTCTGATGTTAGTGATGATGTATATATTTGTTATCTGTATATGAATTATTACCAAAGCTTTTTAAGGATTTAAAATACATTAAAAAATGAAATCCAAACATTTTCCTCCTACACTCCAAAGATAGTATCTTGTAGACCTGGGATGGGTATATCCCACTTGGGGAAGCAACCTTGGTAGAGGTCTGTTATGATTAAAGAGATAACACGTGATTTATATATTAAAAATTCTGGAATAGTATTAAGGAGTAGTAAGAGGGAGATTTGTGATTTTTACGTTGTAGTTTAGGAAAGGAGAAGAACAAAAATTAAGCTTCCAATTCTAGAGGTTAGACAAAGAACAGTAAAGCAAAGAAAACAGAAGGAAAGTTAAGAGGGAGAGAAGAAAATCAGCATTCATTTATGATAAAACTCGTGGCAAACTAGGAATAGTGAGAGTTTCCTTAGTGTGAGACCTACCACAAACAACATTTGTGATGATAAAATGATAAAGTAAATTCATTACTTTTAAATTTAGAAGAGACAGTATGGTTTCATTACTTATAGATAGTATAATTGTTATATAGAGTATCCAACAGAATATTAGTAGCAGCTATCAAACTAATGATTTCAAACAAGAATTTTAAGCAAATCAATAGAATTTATATATGCTAGCAATAAACAATCAAATGTAATTTAAAAAATATTTTCTGAAAATAGGAACAATAAACACTAGGAGTAAATCCATGAAAAGATGTGTGAATTTTATGCGGGAAATTGGAAAGCATTAAAGAAGAATATAAAGACCTAGTTAAATGGACACATATACAATTTCATACAAGGAAAGCCTATCATAAAAATGTCAATTCTCTGCAAACTACTCCATATTTGATGCAGTTTTAATAGACATCCTGTTAGAGTTTAATAGATCTCATTCTATAGTTTATGTGGAACAGTAGAGGACCCAGAACAAAAATAGTACACAAGATAAGAAGCATATCACTTACTTTGTTACTTAGTAAGACTCAGTATGAGTCAGTATGAGTCAGTATGATAAGGGCACAGAAATTGATAAATAGACCTAGGAACAAAATAGAGAACCCCCCAAATGACCTGTGTGTATTTGAGACCTTACAGTATCACAGGCATGGCGAATGAATGGGACTCCAAGCAAATGGTTTGAGGTTGGGTACAATTGACTCAAGCTACACATACATGTATAAATTCTAGGCGGATCAAAGAGATAAAGTTTCAAAATATTTAAAAGAAATTACAGTAGAATGTTGCAAAACCTGTTAAATTTCTTTATAAGTATACTCACACATACATACAATTTCCCGTAATCATGTATGTGCTTTTTCCCTCATTACAATCTTTTTGCTTGGCAGGTTCCTTCCCCTTCCTTTTTCTATTTCCTTACACGTATAAATCCTTCCATCCCCAGCCTCTACTCTAACTCTTGTCAACAACACCATTTGTGTCCCTCTATATTTTCTTTGTATCACTTTTTGCTAATTCATACAGGCTCACAGATAGAAACATATATAAACGATTTTTGGTTAGCTGGCTTTCCAAATTTGCAGTCACATAATTCATACTTTTCTGTAGATGATCTTCAAGTCAATAAAGATTCCTTGAGTTCTGACACCTTATTTTTGAGGGTTTTTTCTAATTCTGATTTATATTGTTCCTTCGTTTCTTTTATCATTTTCTTAATGTCTTTCAGTTCAATTTAAAATAGTATTTTATAGTTTTATGTGCCCTCATTCCCTAATGGGATGGTATAGCCCAGGGATGGGAAACCTTTTAGAGCTTTCAGTGATGCAAGCAGTCTGCTGCTACACACATGCCTTAGTTTCACCACCATTGCCATAGGCCCTTATTCTTTTAGAGTGATTTTGTGTTGGGTTTGACTTTGAGAATATTTGTTCATTTCCATGTGAATTTTGTTTTCTTCCACCTTTACAAGGAGGCTTGATTCACATAGCTTTTCTAAGTTCCCAGAGCTCCCTCTATTGTTTTCATGGTGCTTGCTTTCTGAGACCTCCTAGCTCTCTTATTTTTCTCACATCTGTCTGCACTTTGTCTTTCCCTTTTTCTTTTTTCTGTTGACTCTGTCGTGCTCAATTGCGGTCAAACTCCCCGCAGTTTCTTCTCAGTGTAGGGCCAAGAAATAAAAGAGAGCCCTGGTTAGTCAGTTTTAAGATTTCAGAAGAGGTAGGCTATATCACAAGTAATGGGAAGAGTTATTTTGAGATGAGGGATAATGAAGTGTTACTTAAAGGTGCTTATTCAATATTGACTAAGAACCAGAAATGATAGGTATGTACACTGTTTTGCTATTGCTGGCATTGGCAGAGCTGAATGATTACTGGAAAATGCTCCAAAGGTGTAAATGTTTATCTTCCAGTTGATAAATCCTACTTAGGCAACAAATTTTAATTGCTTTGGCATGAGAAAAGGATTTTTTTCTAGTGAAGAGCCCCCCAATAAATAATCTGTTCTTTCTTTAAAAAAAAATCTTGTTACTTTTTTGTATAAAATACATTTTACTTCTTCTTAACAGATAGCCCGTGCCTTACATAAGAGTTCTATTTTTATATAAGTTATTTTTTTTAATTACATAAGTTTTTTAAGAGGCTAGAATCACTTCCCAGCAAGCGATCTGAGAGATACTTATTTATATGGTATGTGCCAGAGACAGTTTATGAGTGGCCCTCACCAAAATAATTTTCTTGTGCATACAGCTAAAGGCTTAGTTTATTTTAAAGTGGCTTTTCTAGTTTCCTTGTTTACTGAGGTAACATGTACTTCTATAAAAGGATGAAATCTTTTTTTTTCTTATAGAAAAGAAAACGAAGAGAGAAAGATGATGATGTTGTGAGCCTTAGCAGCCTTGATCTGAAGGTAAGCCTTTCTGCCCTGTTGGAGAAAAGCATTTTAAAATTTGCAGATAACATTTTATTTCTGTGCTGTGAGAAGAAAGAATGCTGGGTTTCACGGAGGAGAAGAGAGTCTGTTGCATTTTTTAAGTGCAATACTAAGTAATACTGACTCCTCTTTAAAATATCCTCATTTTGCTGTTTTGGGTGTTCTTCAAACTCTTTAAAACACTATTCAAATCAATGTTAGGCTGTAACCGGTGTTCACAGACACAAATGCCTGAGCCAGGCCCATAACATATGCAAAGAAAAAAGGTAGCAGAGTGATTGTAGTGAAAAGGAGCACACCATGCCCGCCAGAAATAGGCAGTGCTACTATGCTTTAACCCATTGGTGCTTGTAGGACTGGCAGAATCTGGACCTCTGTGTGAAATCTGAATTTTAACTATTGAGTTAAAAAAAAAAAATGGCAAGCTGGACAACTCTAAAGTCAGGTGTGACCTGTGGGCTCACATATGAGACATATGGTAAACTAAAATTCTTTTATATAAAGTTGTACTTAAGTCCAAAAGCCTAGTATTGTTGAACTTTTACTCATTTTTGCTATTTTACAAAAACATCTTAGTTTTAGAGAATCTTTGAAGGATTATTACGAAAAAAAGCTTCACATTTTTAAAATGAGATTTGTTTTAAATGTTTGACATACTTACATCAGCAGCTGCTACTTCTTACTAAGTGAAAGCAGTGTTCCCCTCACCCTCACCCCCCCTTTTTTTGAGACAGGATCTCACTAAGTTATTAAGTTGCCCAGGGTGGGTTCCAACTTGCAATACTCCTGCCTCAGCCTTCCAGGGTTCAGGAGTTACAGGAGTGGGCCATCACGCCTGGTTCTAAAACTTAAATTTTTTTTTTTTTATGGTGCTGGGGATCGAACTCAGGGCCTTGCGCTTGCTAGGCAAACGCTCTACCACTTGAGCTAAATCCTCAACCTCCTAAAACTTAAATTTTTGTAGATACTACCCACTGATATTTTAGGTTTTTTTCTTACTTTGAGTACATAGTATCTTTATATAAGAATTACGTGTTTTAAGTGTTAGGCTTTTTGCAAAACAATTTTCATTGTATTTAAAATGTCTTGTATTTAGAAAGTATGAAGTGGCATCCCTGAATATTTTTAGGAAACTTTCAATCAAATTGTATACAGAAAAAAGACAGTGTTTATAGTTTGCCGCTTGTACTTTACTTAGTCAGATCTACTTAGAGAAAATCCTCCTTTTCTTCAGTCTGGCTTTAGCAGTTACCCGAGGATTATGATCAGATCAGTCTTGTTTCATCTATCTAATCACTTTCTCCTCCCTTGGATTATTTTGAAGCCAATTGCAGCTGTTCTGTCATTTCATATGTAAATATTTTGTTATCTGTCAATTATTTTCAATGTTTTAGAGATAAAAACTTCTGAAATACACAATACCATTTTTCACAAAATTGTACAAATGATAAAACAATTCCTAAAAATCACTGGATTCAGTGTTCGCACATTTCCCTGCCTTACATTTTTTGTTTTGTTTTTTTTTTTGCTTAGTGTTTGAATTGGAATCTAAATAAGATTCATATATTAAGATTAATTTTTTGTGTGTGTGGTGCTGGCATTTGAACCCAGGACTTCACACATGCTACACAGGTACTTTACCTCTGAGCTACTTCCCAGCCCTAATTATATCTTTTATGTATCTTTTAATCCATAGGTTCCCCCTGTAGCTTTTTGAGGTTTTTTTGCATTATTTTTTATTGTTAAAAAAACTCATTTTCTTCTGTAGAGCTTTCCACAGCATGGATATTCAAGATTGCATCCATAATATCATTACCGTGCTCCTCATTCCTTGTATTTCTGATAAGTTGGTAGGTAGGTTTAAAAGCCTGGTCAAATTTGTGTGTTTTGGGATATGTACTTCCTTCAGAAAGTATATAATGTCTTTTTATGATCTTCCCGAAGTTGATCATCACTTATACCACTTTTTCATTGAATATTGCAAAGCAGTGATATTATACCTTTATCAGTCCTCTTTATTGACTAGAATATGTCTGTAAAGAAAATTTCCCTCATCAACCATTTGGCTTCTCCAAGGTACTGATTTATAATAAAGACAAGTGACTTTTCCTTTTTTAATTAATGAGTTTAATTCATTAGCATTCTCTAAAAGAAATGGTTTTTTCTTTCTAATATTCTTATGAATGCAAGGATATATACAAATTTATTTTGCTTTGATTCATTTCAGCTCTCGTGCTTACTGATGCTTAATTTACCAATTTTTGGCCACTTCAGGATGGTTCCTCTGTCCTTTTGACATGACCTTCACCTTCTACCTAGAAGTTTACCATCTTCCTTGCCTTCCAAGATAACAAGTTTACAATTGCAGGCCCACTTCTGCATTTTCTTCTGCTGGATATCCAAGGCCAGTCATTTTGAGAAGAGCCATGGTTTCTTGGAGAATCACAGCTGATTTTTTGAAAATAGGGCCTCATACCCTCTGAAATCTTTCTTTTTTGCTCCCTCTGTTATATCTGGACAGGGATTCTGCTCCTAACAGTTTTTCCCAAAGCAGTGTTAGTTTTGAAAGTTTAGATATACCCCAGGTTGCTTCAGTTTCTGTAGGCACTTTTCTTGCCCTCAGCCTAAGAATTGGATCCTTCAGAACTCTTCCCAGATGAGGCTACTGTTTTCTGATTAGCATCTCATTGAGATTTTGTTGGAATTTGAGGGGTTCTCCTAATCTCAGGGCTTTCACAGAAGCCTAGTGGTCTGATCTTCATTCTCCTTCATTATGTACAATGCTGATACCATGAGGGTCTCCTGAGTGTCTGGTTTATCACTCTCTGTTCTTGTTTTAAGATTTGGGAGGAATTTAATTTCTTCTTTTTGTTGTAAATTTTGTGTGTGGGTTTTCTTTTTTGCTATGTTAATGCTCTCTTTAGAGTTAAGATTTGTCAGTGATTTAATTTACTAAGGAATGAAGTAACAGAGTAGTAAAATTGGTCAAAGGACTAGGAAACACAAGTATTCTAATCATTGAAAGAAAAAATGATAGAATAACATTGCTGAATTAGGTATCCAAAACACTTAATGAGCTTAACTACATCCATGCCTACAAAATTTACTTTCATTGCTGTGAGTTTTCTAGAATTGACTTCTGCCTTTATAGAGTTGTAAAAAACAAAATAAAGCCCAATCAGTGGGGCATGATGGCATATTCTTGTACTTCTAACACTCTGGGAGGCTGAGACAGGAGGATCATTAGTTCAAGTTCAGCCTGGGCAATGTAGTGACTCTGTCTCAAATACAGAATTTTAAAAGGGCTGGATATGTAGCTCAATGTGAAGACCTTGTGTTCAGTTCCCAGTAACCCTCTGCCAAAGCCTAATCAATAACAAATAGTGATGCAAACAAAAAATATAAAGTAATTTAAAAGAAAATACAATACACTGAAAGGGCATTCAGGCATCCTTTTTATTCAATTTCAACTCTTGGATATATTTAATAGTCCCTTATAAATAATCCCCCCAAATTATTCCTGCTCGTAAACATAGATTCAGTAAGCAGTGTTAACATAGATAACCTCCTTCTAGTATGGTCAGCAAAAGTTGAGCCATCTGGAGTTTAGTAGAACTATTTGGTAGTTCTTAACCTTTGGTATATTGTCAGGGTCCCTTAAACCCAGTTTTAGTATTCGAGTTTCTTTTGAGCAGATCTATTTGTAAGAATTAAAATTTCATTATCTTTTATTCTTCCTGTAAGATTTTCAAAAGAACAAAGCATTTATTTATTTAATAATATTTTTAAGAGATTCTAATTCATTCTGTTTTATCATTGTCATCTGAGTCCACTGGACTCTTACAAATCTAAAATACATTATGGAATCTTGGATATATTCTTGTTTATCTTAAAATTTTTTGCTGTTTTATCATCTAGAAACTATTTCTTTATTATCTATCACTTTTTTTGGTTTGTACTAAAATACTAAAATGAAAATTAACAATGATAGAATACCTAGAAAGACAATGTGATAATGAAATAAATTGTCATCTTTCAATTTTGTAGTGTGTTGCTCAGAGTACCTATAGTCTCCCCTTATTCACAGGGGATGTTCATAAATGCCTGGAACTGCTGATAATACAGAACTCCATACACAAGCACTGCTATACTATACAGTCAGTCTGACAACAAAGACAGCTTCTAAATGACTAACAGGTATAGGTGGGTAGCTATTCAGTATGGATATATCTGAACAAAGGGATTGTTCAATCTCAGGCCAATGTCATTGGAAGATGTGAGTTTTTATCAAGCTGTTAAGGATGACACACAATTTAAAGACTCATGAACTATTTCTGGAATTCTCCATTTAATATTTTTTGACTACACTTGGCTACGGGTAACTGAAACCTTAGAAAATGGAACTTTGAAGAAGGGAAGACTACTGCATTTAATTATCTGTCAAGAAAGTATGGAAAAAAGTATGAAAGAAGACTAGAGATACTGTCTCTATAGTCTGCTTTTTGGCTTGTTTAACTTAGTTTGAATCCGAATTTTATTCACACCCATTAATGACAGAGAGAAGCACGCTGACCAAGAGAGATGTTTTCACAATTAGTGGACAGTTGAGTGTGTATCGGCAGATACCAGTACTATTTCTGTAATTTATAATGTTAACGAATTCTGGCTTTCTGAAAGTATTACCAAAACAATTTGTTCATAAGACAAAGTTGAGTTTATTCTCTCTACTGTAAGGGAGAACACTGACCTCAGTTATTTTAGTGATATCTAGAGGGAGGAGGGCAGAGACAGGCTATTTATGAGATTTTCAAACCTGTTTTAATGATGCTGTCTTTTGGACTCAAATGATAAATAGTGATGGCTCTTTTTCCTAGTATATTGAAAGTAAGGACATTATTTATTGGATTTCTGTTTCTTTTTTGGTTTGGTTTTGGTTTTGGTTTTTTGAGACAAGGTCTCGCTATATAGTTGAGGCTGGCCTTGAACTCACAGCAATCCTCCTGCCTTAGCCTTTCAAGTGCTGCAGTTACAGGTGTGCACCACCTTGCCTGGCTGGGATTTCTATTTCTAATTTCTTTCCTTAAAAGTTACTGCCTTTCTAATTCTGATTTATGTTCTCTCATAGCTAATTTTTAAATACTGTTATAGTTTTTTGTGTTTTATGAGCATGTTTTCCTACCATGCTTATACTAAGAGTGTCATATTTTACTTTTTTTAATAAAAACTTGATATGAAACTTGACCACAGTTCTATTCCATTGCTCGTTTTTATGTGAAAATCATCTTAGAAAAGAGAAATGAGTGGAGAGCTTTTCTTGCTTTAAGACTGAAGCTCCTTGTAGTCTGTTGTTTTAAGAAATACTTCTTATATTCCTACTTTAGAGTTCTTTAGGATCCATTTTTCTCCTCAGCTTTTATCTGAACTTCCTTTTTCCTTTGCTTCTGTTCCTTCTGTCCCACTCAGTGTGAGATCTGTTCTGCACACTTTCTCCAAGGAATTCAGCCTTGTCCAGCAAGTGTGCTTTCAAAATTCTAAGGCTCAAGTGTTATAGCCACGCACCTCCCATATTACCCTAAATATGTAAAACCTTCTCAATTCAGCTGCTGCTCTCAAAATGGCTGTTTCACTTCTGCTTAGAGTACCTGTTGATAGTTTTGGGATTTTTCTATACTCAAATCTGGCACATGAACTTTCTTCTATACCGTAGGGCTTACAGTTATTTATCCATATTAACTTGTATTTTTAGATTGTCGCTTAGTGCTGTACATACTAACTTCGGCTTTTGGTTTTGCTGTCTGTATCAATCAGTGTTCACTAGAGAAACAGATTTAATATAAGATATATATGGACTTACAAACATGTTACACACACACACACACACACACACACACACATATACAGTATATGGATTTACAGGGTAGGCTTAGAATGGCTATCCGCACACTGGAGATCTGAAGGATCCAGTCCATTGAGACTTCTTTCTTTCACTTTTTATTCCATTCAGGTGACAAGCCTGTTGGTTGGTGCCACTTGCACCCAGGATAGGTCTTCCCTCTTCAGTGAGTTCATCATTCGTTCATACCCAGAACTATGCTAAACCAGTCAGCTGGGCATTTCTTACTCAAGTTGACACAACAGTTAGCTTTCACACTGTCCTTGTTTTATGTACTTTAAAGGGAGGATTCAGAGAAATTATATAACTATGCCACTGTCATTACTTTATTGCCAGAATTCTGCCCCGTGTTCTTTTATACCCAGTGTGGTAAAAGGCAATTTCAGCTTTCTCCTAATCCTAATGTAACAGATTTTATTGGATTTACTGGAATTATTTTAATTTCTATAATGTTTCAGATAAGTATTATGAACTACTGCTCAACAGCTACCCCAAGAGTGATAGTCAATATGTTTGCATATATTTTTGTTAACTTCTTCAAATTGAGACATTATAATGCTGAAGAAAATCTTGATGCAGTTTTGGTTGCATTCAACATATGTACAGCTGCAAAGAGAATAAGACTTTAATATATAATCTCTGTTTCTTCCAAAGCTAAAGAATCATATACAGCCATGGTAAGAAAATAATGAATTTGAAATTGAGGACCATCTTTGCATATTAAAAATCGGTCTGTAAATTATTTCTTTTTTTTTTTCTACAAACATTTATGGAGTACCTAAAGTGTTCCAGAAACTATACTAGGCCTCAGAAATGATACTTTGTACAAACAGGAAATAAGAATCTCTAACAAAATCATTGTACCTGCCTATATTTCAATAAACTATAAAGTACCAGTTGGCATTAGAAGAAAGAAGGAGGGAAACAGAAGATTTTCTGGAGGTCTTAAATTAGAGTGGAGTATTTATGAAAATGAACATGAACTGGGGAAAATGAAATAGTTACCCAAATACCAAGAATTAAAATCAGTTGTGTGCGGGGAATGATGATAAACTAATTGTTTGGAAAAAGCCAAAGAACTAATAATGGAGAACTGAAAAATAAAGCATTAGAAAGGTTTGATTATAAACTACTTGAAGGCAATAAGTGATAACTTTATTAATAGAGTAAATTATTAATCACCTATGAAAATCAATAGAAGTAACATTCTGGATTTAGGAGTTATTTTTGATATCCCTTTCAGTTGAGCAATAGATAAATTGGTTAGTGATGGCTCGATATGACATCTAGAGGCTTTGAATTAGAGTAAGCGTTGTGGAAATGAAGAGTCTGAGTAAGATTCCATCTTCAGCAGTCTTTTCATCTTAATAGTTTTTCTTAAAAGGACTCACTCAACAGATTTAGCTGTTTGTAATTGATGACTCCCTAGTCTGAATCTTTATGATAGTTGCAGTCCTGATTTTCAGATATTTTCACTTAGTTGTTTCTAGAAATATCTTCCTTTCTATATCCTTTTACGATGCCAGCTCCTCCTGCCCTGGATTTTTTGCTTGGACTTACAACTGAATACAATTATTATATAATAAGTTAAGTACAATTGGTTCGTATGATTATTTGATGCCTACTGCTAAGGTCTGCTTTTTATTTACTTATGTATTTCAGTAAGCTAGGCCCATGTTCTGACTTGTAATAGGTGTTCGGGTAATAATTGATGAATGAATGAAGTAATTTATAGGTTAAATTAATTAAACAAGCCAGGCGTGGTGTCACATGCCTCTAATTCCAGCTCTCTGGGAGGCTAAAGCAGGAAAATCAACAGTTCAAGCCCAGCCTGGGCATCTTAATGATTTTGTGAGACCCTGTCTCAAAACATAAAAAGGGTTGGGGATGTACCTCAATGAAAGAGCCCTGGGTTCAGTCCCCAGTAACACAAGAAATATGAATAAATGAATGAACTAAAACTGTGATTTAGGTAAACATGTAACATGTGGGGGGTTTTGTTCTTTTTTTTTTTTTTGATGATTGTGTTTTTTATTTTGACTTTGGATATCTTATATTAAGAATTTAGTACTTATGTTGGTTGAATTTTCATGTTATGAATCATTGACTGTATTGTGTTGAGCTGTGATTACTTACCAAGTTTTTCTCTAGGTAAAATTTTAACATATCTTATCAGTCTTACTTTTATATAGAGAATTATTAATTTTAAAAGGAATATAATATTTGTTTTTTCCAAAGGCCTTTCTCAGCAATGTATAGCAGAGCCATAACCTTGCCTTTTTCTTCTGGTACAAAGAGTAAAGAGTGACCTTTGACTTTGTTAATGTGAAGTAATATTAGGATGAGTAATACTGAGCCATGTTTTTGTAAGTGAAGTTCTTCATTCTGATAGTAATCAAAAATCCAGAACATTTCAAAAGAAATGTTTTCAAATATGAGAATGTTTAGTTCTTTTTCTGAATGTTCAAGTTTGGGGATCTCAGTTTTCTTAAGAAGTTAATAGTGTCTTGGGAGAGATCTGTCTCTACAGGTTGCCTTATAAAATAATAAAACATTCTCTATGACAGAGGTCCAGAAAATACAGTCAACTGTTTGGTACAGTTTATGAAAGAAAAACTGAAGATAGGTATAAGAAAATGGTGGTTCTTGGCCAAAAATAGAAAAGTTAAATATAAGACATTTATTCCTTATATTTTTGTCTGAGATACCATTGACATATCCTAAACTTTAATTTTTAATTTTAATCATTCCTAGACTACTATGCATTTAAATACCTCTGCATGCTTTTTAATATGTGAATATATTGTTCTTGCGAAAATTAAAACAATTTTAAAGAAACTTTACTGCCTCCTTCCTCTGAAGTAACCATTTATTAACTGATGTGTATCTGGGTCCTTTTCTGTTTGTTTATGTACTTTCACACAGTATGTGTAATGATTACATATATACAGTCATACCACATATGCACTATAGCTTGCTTTTTTCAGTTAATGTGTGGCCAGTGAATATAAAGCTACCTAATTTTTGTTGGTCGCTATATGGTATTTCATGGTAGAAAAGTACCGTATACTACTTACCCAGTCCTTTAAGAATAACCACTTTGTATATTTCCATTTTTTGGTGTTAAAATTAATGCTGCAGTGTATCCCCTCCTTGTACAAGTCTCTAATGTAGATACTTAAAAGTGTAACTACTGAGTTGAAAGTTTTAGTTTTCCTAATACTGTCCATTTGTCTTCCAAAATGTTTGACAGAGTTACACTTTGCTGTCAGTTTATGATAATAAACATCCCTTCACAATTATTGACCCTATATTTATTAATTTTCTCAACTTTTGGATAGACATCAGACAGTAAATAAGGAAATAGAAGATTTAAACTACACTTAGACCAAACCCACAGAACACTCCACCCCACAACAGCAGAATATACATTTTTCTCAAGTGCATGTAGAACATTCTCCAGCATAGACTATATGTTAAGCCATAAAACTGGTCTTAAGTTTAAAAATTGAAATCATACAGACGATTTTTCCAGTCACAGTGAAATTACACTAGAAAACAGTAACAGGAAAATTAGACAATTCACAAGTATGTGGAAATAAAACAGCACACTATTAATAAACAACCAGTGGGTCAAAGAACAAATCACAAGGAAAATACTTTGAGACAAATGAAAATACGGCATACCAGGACTTCCAGGATGCAGCAAAAACGGTGCTAAGAGGGAGTTTTGTAACTGTCAGCACTTCAAAAGGAAGAAAGATCTCAATCAGCAACCTAACTTTACACTTTAAGGAGCTGAAACAAGAAAAACAATCTAAATCTAAAGCCTGGTAGAAGGAAGGAAATAAACATTAGAGATAAATAAAATATGAAATTGAAAAACAATAGTGAATGTCAGTAGTTCTTTGAAAAGCTTAACAAAATTGACAAACTGTTAGTTGATTCACTAGGAAGAAAAGACTCAAATTACTAAAATGAGAAATCAAAATGGAGACATACCATGATAAATGGGATCATTATGTATACAGTGTACCAATGCATGTTCTTGGAAAAAAATAAAAATAAAATAAAACAAAATAGATTACTACTGATTGTACAGAAATAAAAAGGATGATAAAAGAATGTACTATGAAAATTCTACACCAATTTATTGAATAACCTAGATAAAATGGATGACTTCCTAGAAACACACAAACTATCAAGACTGAATCATGAAGCCAGGTGTGGTAACACACTCCTGTAATCTCAGCACTCAGGAGGCTGACATAGGAGGATCACCAGGAGTTTGAGGCCAGCCTGAACTACATAGTGAAAGACTGTCTCAAAACAAAAGAAAAAGAAAGATTGACTCATGAAGAGACAATCTCAGTAGACTTGTATCTGATAAAAAGATTGAAGTAGTAATCAAAAACCTCAAAATAGAGAGAAGCCCTGAATGAGATGGTTTCACTGCTGAATTCTGCCAAACCTTTAAAGAATTAACACGAGTCCTTCTCAAATTCTTAACTGGAAAAACAAAGGTAATACTTCCTAATTCATTGTGAGGTATCACCCAGATACCAAAACTAAAGACAACACAAGAAAACTGTAGGCCAATATCTTCTATAAGTATTGAGGTAAAACTAGACTAGCTTGGTAAAAGTGAGCCCCTTCTGGTGGAACACACTAAACCATCTTCTCTATATTGTCCTGGCTGCTCTTTTTTGTGGGCCTGTTGCTCAAGCACTGGGATCTACAGGGTAAATCATTGTGTTACCTAGTTCCAGGCACTAGCACCTTTGTACTCCTTGATAAACATTAGTATGAGACACAAAAGTCCTGCCATTTTGTGCCCACTTCCATATGTCCATCCAAACAGTATTTCTTCTTCAAAATTTGTTTGTTGCTTTCCAGTCTTGTTTCCTGCCAAGCCTCTAACCAATCAGCCAAGCCACTCCCCACTGCTTAGGAGCCTGTCTCTATCTATGTCATGTCATTTTCCCTCCATATGAGTGAACAGCCAAGTGTGCTGCTTATCGTGTGCCTCCTAGAAGTGTTTTCTTTTACTCTGTGGAATTTTAACTTAATAGGGTGCAGTGCAGGTAATGATCCATTTTCTGCTCAGAGCAGCATGTGAAGCTAATAGCAGTTTTTTCTTCCAACAGTTCGTTATACAGAATTATTCCCACCATCAAATGTAAAGCTGAAGAAGAACCAGGGTAATGTACTAGATAACATGGCAGTCTGGGCCATCTGTTTATGTAATTTATTAATACCTTTTGGTATGCCTCAAGCCTGATCCCAATTTGACTGTTTCTATCATATAATAGATTGTTGCTGTACCTCTGAAACCTTGTGACTCACTCAGCCTGATATTTTTCATTGGACAGCTCTGATTGTACAGAACGTGCTGTCTTGTGACTTAATTACGTCTGCTAGCATGCCAGGAACTGCTTTGCAAAGAGTCATTTTCTGCCATACAAGGCATATCCTTGCCTCAGAGTCCTAGTGCATTATGGTACAGTATTCTTCCTGGCCTTGCCAGAGGCATGACGTGGTATCCTTATTACTGCTGATAAATCAAACTTGAGCATACATAGTAGGTTACATGGCCTGAGCAGCAGAGCCATTTGCATCACTGCCTGCACCTGCTATAGGGATTTACTTGTGGGTCACACTCAAAACTATCAGCCTTTCAGATTATCTCATTCATGAGTCAGAGCAGAATTCCCAAATGCACCAGATGCTCCCTCAAAAGATGAAAAGTTCTGCCTAGTACTGTGCCATAGTATGGGGAAAGGAAGTGCAATACCTATTCTTCACTCTAGAGGGGAAATCCCAGAAAGGCTCAGGCCTTTTCATCTGTTAAAACTTGCCCGGTATGGCAGCCCCTGAATTTTCATGTGCATTTGATTTCCTCAGGTATCCAGAATACCTGCCACTTTGTGTCCTTTTAGCATGATATTATCAGTGGACTAGCATGGTGTTTCGTATACTGTCGAGGTCCTTGAAAGTCTCTGTGACAGAAAAGTTAACAGCCTCAGAACATGAGAGCAAATGTGAACTGCAGTCTTTCCCACATACCAGTAAAAGCTAATTACTTTTGATCACTGTTACTACACAGAAATTGAAAAGAGCACATAGGCCAGGTTAATAGCTATACTGTATACTAAATGCTAGAGGATTTTTGGTCTGTTCCAGTTGTGACTCTACATTCTGCACAACAGCTGAGATTAGAACTACCACTTGAGCTAAGTTTACAGTGGTCCGGTGTCATTCACCACAGTCCATCTTGTAGGAGCCATTCCAATAAATTAACGAAGATATAGTAGAGACTACCACTCCCACCTTTTGTATCTTGGCTGGCAAGTAGGGGTGAAACGTTAGTGAATCTTACTTGTCCAATCCCACCATAATGACTCAACATTATGAAGGCTCTGCCACCACTTTTTCAAGGCTTTTGAAGCAATTAACAAAAGCCAGCCGGCCCTATAATCCTTAAAATTAGCATTGCCCCCTCTATTCATTTGCCACCACTAGTGCATAAACTGCTGCCTTACTGTTGCATCTCAGTCCATACCTGTTGTTCTTACTACTATTTCACCAATGAGTGATCTCATTCTAGAGTCCCGTTTTGTGTGTCTCTGGGACCATTTTCATTGTTGATGTCTTAGCCTAAGTTTCCTCCAGAAATCAGAGCCTGAAATGCAGTCTCATTGACAGGTGTTTTACCTTGAAGTGTGATTGCAAGGATAGGGTGCAGAAGTAAAATACAGCAAGTTTATTTGGTGCCTGTAATTAAGTCACCACTATGGGCAGCTGGAGTTGGTCTTGCTGGGACCCACAGGAGAGCTATGTAAAAGACACCACAAAATTGTTTTTTCAAGGGACTGAGAGGTGTGACAAATTACACACAGCAATTGCCAATAACCACAGATGGAAGGCAAAGGATATTTAGTGCAGCTGAGGCAAGGTGCTGTGAGGCTGCTACAGCAGCCTGTGGGGAAGCTGGCTGCTACAATGACTGAAGCCAGAGTGGACTGCAGAAGAAGGAAACTGGGGCTCAGGACATAGTAGGGTTTTTGTCTTCCAGTTCAGGAAAAATGAGAGGAATCCCACCCAACGTGCTATTACATAAGTGTAAGTGATCTTACATTATGGTGGAAATCACGTGTTATCTTGTGTACTTGAGAGAAAAAGTCACCACTCACAGAGTGTGCACCCTGTTTGCTGTTTGTGTTGGAAAAAGAACCATTGCTTTCAAAATACAAAAACTCTTAGCTTATCAAGACCATTTTGTACATATATGTACTTCTTTCTCATAGTATTTAATTGATCTTTTCCTAAGCTACACTCTTAGTAAAGCTTGGAGACAAATTTTAATCCAAATGATTTTAAAAAACTCAAATCCACATATAACTTCATTACTCATTTCTTTCATAACCATTTGATTCCAAATATGTATCTTTTTCTGTTTTTAACTTATTACTAGGTATTTTGGAACTCTGGTTTCTCAAAAATTCCAGTTTTCAATAAATGCTTCTTTTTTTAGTAAGAATTTAAATTCTCTTTCTAATCTATTTTTAGTGAGCTACATAATAATATTTGTAATTTTAACTCTAGAGTTTTAAACTGGGACAGTTTTTCTTATATTTGGAAAAAATCCTGAAAATATTTCTTGTAAACTGTGAAATCTTTTTTATACACTTAAAATGATTTTTAAATACACATTTTATTTAGGAATACAAAATATGAAGACTATATAAAAGCTGAAGAATCAAAGTTTATCATCCATGGTTAAAAGATCATTTATGTAGTCATACATATGTATTCCTTATAAACACGGTTAAAAGTTGAAAAAAATTAGGTTGGCAACTATATTTCACAACATTCCCTGTAGAGGGCAGCAGAGAACTACATTTTGTTTTCTCCTTGCCCATATGATACAGTTTTCCTGGCCTAATTGCCAACTGCTTATTGTTTCAGATAAAAGTAAATGGAAACAGTACCTAGGCCATAGGAAGTAATGATTAGTCTCAGGCTCTAATTTGTTTCTAAATTCCAAACCATTTTTCACATGCAGGGGTGGGGTGGGGGGTGGTAAGTAGACTAATAGTACATTTTCTAGGGAAAAGAAACAATGTTTATTATTTAGTTTCCTCCATCTTTAAAATAGAGATAATAATAAGTACATAGAGTTGATTAAATAGGATAGCACACATGAAGCTCTAGCACAGAGCAGGACCTTAAATTTCCCTTCTGTTTTTCATTACTGTCCTTGAGTTTCCTCCTGAGAAAACTGAGGACAATAGGTTAATCTCAGATGACCTTTTCAGCCCTCTGGTTTTATGGAGTATTGCCAAAAGACAAGATTTTCTCAGAGGGCTAATTGAATATCCACACGTTCTTTGTTCCTTTTTTTAGATCCTGTCTAGTTTTCTTATAGTTAGACCACAAACCTACACATAAAATAAAACCAAGAATTTAGTGTTGATCAACGTAGAGGGTTTTTTTTTTTTCTGTGTCTGTTACCACTAGACCTTATTTGGTTCGTGTAGGCTCTCTATTTGTACATAGAAAGATTTCTACCTTTACCTCTTGGGTTCCCAGCTAAAAGAGTGAAAGGAAAGCTATCCCTTCCCCTCAATATCTTGGCCTCACTTCAGTCAGAATTAATGGAAAAAAACACAGTTTTGAGAAAGACATTGAGTAAGAAACCCATGAGAATACCCTGGCAACTTCTTTCCTAATTCTAACTACACATAGTCCTTTTCCCTTATGAGACCAAGGGCCCATTAAGTATTGGCTTCACTTGCACCATTTTTAACTGATGAAGCTAACTGAACCAGACTGCTTACTGGTTTCTAACCTAGCTATTCTTATTACCACTAAGTACTTAGGCAGCTCTCTTTTCTTATCTGTAAAATTAGGGAACTGGAGTCCACAGTCTCTAGGTGTTTCCACTGTAATGCTATATGGAAAAGTCTTCCACAAACAGTTGTCTGATCTTAAGGCCAACAATATTACACATATTGCCTAAGTGTGATCGAATAATGGAGAATAGATGATTACTATAATCAGTCCCTACCACTTTAAAAAATAAACTCCAAGCAGAAAGATGAATTATTAACACCATCTTATATACAAAACACGTTGGTAGTTACCCAAGGGCAATGATGGACTCTCTTGCAAGAGCCAGCACTATGTGGCAAATCTTAGTACGTTATATTTTATAGATTACTTATTAGCAGTATTTGTGCCCATTCTTCTTCTCTATTCACTCTTCAGCCCCTCTAAGTTACCTGTTTTTCTTCCACTGAACTAGCACATTTGGGATCTTCATTAAACTGGTAATCACTGAGAGATCTTTTCTTACCCTCCTTAACCTCTTTGCCACAATTAACATCATTTATTTCCTTAGCTGCTTGCTTTCCTTCTTCCCCTCTGACTATTCCTTTTGCAAAATTTTCTTTGCCTATGCATTCCTCCAAAGTTGAATCCTGTGTTCTTTTTGTCTAGATTTTCTCTCCTAGACACCTCACTCATTCTCAAGACTTTAATTCTGATCTCTACCTGACTATCGAGACAGACTAAATCTACCTCAGACTCTTTTCCAAGCCCATATTCAACATTTCCAACTGCCAGCTGAACAGTTTCATTTACATATTCTGCTACTGTTTAGACTCAGAATATATAAAAGGAAACTTAAAATTTTATTTCAGAATGTATTCCTCCTTGTTTCTTTATTTGCGTTCATAGTTAATGCCTGTGCTTAAAATCTTAGGCACCTTTGATTTCTTGCATATATCCCTTTCGTTTCCCAGTGCCCTTACCTTAAGCAGAGTTCTTAATACCTCTTTGTGATTTTTGCATTATTTTTCCAGTCATCTTTCAGCCATGTGAAACACCAGCCTCATCTACACAGTGCCACCTCAGCTTATGAACTTAATTTGTTTTACGATTTCAGGGAAGATGGCTGTGTTTGTGTTTGTGTTGGGAAGATGGCTGTGGTGGAGTTGGTCAACAGAAGCAAAATTTTGCCAAATGCTTCTGTTTGCAAACGAATTGTTTGCAAACAGAAGCATTCATGAACCAGGGTATCACTATCTTATTACAATGTGGCTGTCATTATCTCTCTCACCTGTTTGGTAAAGCCATACTCTCCATTTCTCTTTATCTGTGACCTCTGATCTTCTAAATGCAATGATGGCAAACCTTTTAGAGCTTTCAGTGGTACAAATAGCCTGCTGCGGCACACGGCTATAGTTTCTCCACTCATTCTACTCACACTTTTTTCTTCCTCAAACCCATAAAAAACAACATGGCATTCAAAGTCCCACTGAAATAACACCTTACAGCCTTTCCCTAGTGTCTTTACAGCCATGTCTTAATATGCATGACTGCTAGGAGTGTTTTTTCCTTCAAAACTCCCATAGCACCTAGGAGCTACACAGATTATTTGGAGATTGCAAAAGCTGTCTTGTATTAAGTATCTCTTTGCATGACCTGCCTTTTCCTAGTGGTATGTTAGCACTTTAGGAACAGATCGTATCTTCACACATATATCTAGAATGGTGGTTTTTACATAGATTTTTCTTAATACTAAGAACAAAAATGTTTTTGCAGATTATTAGCCATCATAGTAGTATGCAGTTAAGATGAGATCTTAGAATCAAAATAAAATACAGTGCTCATGTTTAAGAAGAAAATCTGCGTCATACCAGGCCCTCCCAAACTACCAAAGATAGTGTTGTTCCCTAGAGGAAAGCGTTTAGCCTAGAAATTTAGAGACTGTCATTCATGTGTAACTTCAGGCAAGTCACATCGCCTCCATGAATCTTATTCTACACCTGTATAATACAAGACATTTTAAGTATGTCTTTTGACCCTATCTGAACAATAGTAAGGTCAGTTAATTCAGTTTAGAGTCTGTTACACATTCTTTTATATTATAAAACATCTAGCACACCGATTTCAAAAGGTTTTAAAAATACAGAAGCCCAGCGTGGTGGCACACACCTGTAATCGCAGCACTGTGGGAGGCTGAGGCAGGAAAGAGGCAATTTAAGCCCAGAGCAATTTAGTGACACGATAAGGCCCTGACTCAAAATAAAAAAAGGGCTAGCGATGTAGCCCAGTGTGAAGCCCCTAGGCTCAATCCCCAGTACCACAAAAATTTAATTAAGATAAATTTAAAAAAAAAATGTTACCCCTATTAAATTCTCTCCTAGGCGATAAGAGTTTTATTTTTAAAAAGGTCCCTGTCTGTGACTAAGTGCTAGAGTAGGTAATTTAGAAGTTTTTCTTTGAGAATGCTTTATTAAATCCGGGAGAGATACTAACCCAGCTTCTTTCCCACCTGTCCTCTTCCTATTAGAAATCCCAAGCCTATTGATGAAGAGCTTTCTTTTGTACAGCTCAAGCTAAGCCTAGGTGGGCCCCGCTGTCAGCTAGCGTCACGTGGGTGTTGGGCCACGCCCCGGGAGTCCGCCGCCTGTGGCCCCGCCCCCGGAGCCCTGAAGTCTGCGTGCGGGCTTGCTAGGCTCACAGAAGCGGCCAGCTCCGCCGGTAGCGGGAGGTATGGGCGCATGGCTGCCTGTGGAGGCTGAGCGCTCCGAAGAAAGCCCGTGCACCTCAGCGGGGCTTCTTTGCAGGGCTGACTGGCGTGTGGACTAATTGGAAGGGTTGAAAGGGATACTTGGTAAAGCATGGTGGCGCATGATGAGACTGGAGGTCTCCTACCCATTAAAAGGACTATCCGAGTCCTAGATGTTAATAACCAGTCCTTCAGAGAACAGGAGGTAAGACATGAGAAAGAGGCCAAATGAATGTTTTCTAGCTTTTTAAGGGTTGTAACAGTTTATTAAGTGTAATTTTAAATTATTGAAACTTGAAATGTATGACTTTGATGTATATGGAACTGTGGTCTAAATTTAAATAAATAAGCTTATATGTAACGCAGCTTGAGTGTACACAATTTGTATGTAAAGAATTTTTAAATGTGTTTCTCTAAATATTTGTGTTGTTTGTGATATTGAGTAATGCTGTTTTAACTTGAATTCTTAATATGGCTCCGTGTGTGTGTGTGTCTGTGTGTTTTAACTTTTTTATTAACAAATCTTAGGAACTATTTTAATAGAGCAAAAGGAAAAATAAAAATCTCTAAGTTAACTCTAGTAAAAAAAATTATTGCTAATAAAGTGCTGCCTGATGTGGTGTATGTTTTTCTTTCCACAACTAATATTCATTGTGTACCATTTTTTTCTTCAGAAAGGATTTACTAAAATATTTAAACCAATGAAATGTTATTCTAACCCTCTGCTAATTGTCTAAAGTCATTTTGACTTTTTAAAGTATGAACATTTGTCAAAATCAAGTTATTTTATGCTATTTTAAATAATCTTTTTTTTTTTTTGTGGTGCCAGGGATCGAACTCAGGCCCTTGTGCTTACAAGGCAAGCACTCTAATCACTGAGCTAAATCCCCAGCCCCTATTTTAAATAATCTTGACAGATGATTTAATACTATGTGGTATTTTATATATAATACAATTGCAGTGTATGTACTCTTGGTATTTACTACATTATCACTTATGGGATAGAAATAGTGTTCATATGTTCACCTAAGTATGTACCTGTTGATGTGATGGTGGTTGGTGGCTATATACAATTATATATAATTGTGTATTTTAAATATGTATGCTTTACTGGATATCCCAGTGAAGATATATGTCCTACGTATACTGTAGTAGTTAGAGTAGCTACCATTTTGGGAGGTACGCTTGGCTTTGGTGTGGTTTGGCTCTGGTTTTTGGTTTGTGATTGTTTGGTTTTTGCTTATGTGCTTCAGGTTTCTCAAGTGTATAATAAGCACTTTGTTTGAGTAGAACCATTCTTACCTGATCATCAGTGTAAATACTAAAACTGATTGTCTTTTTGAGCTGTTGAAAACTAATTTTAGGGCTAGGATGTAGCTTAGTAGTAGAGCACTTGCCTAGTGTGTGTGAGGCCTGGGGTGAGGGGCTTTTTGTCCAGTCTCACACATGGTCCATGTTTCTGGCATACCTTTATTTCAAAGATTAAAAACAGGAGGCTTGTCAGGGTTTTAGACTAGCAACATAGCCTTAATAGTTTGAGTATTTCCACTTCTAAGTAGGAAGAGAAGAAATCCCATGTGATCAAAACTCACTTTTATCTTTTTAAAAATAACTTTATATTATTTTCCTTCTGATTTTAAAGTTCTTGTCAGGGTAGGATTATTTTTCTGGTGACTCCAAACAAATAAACCCAGACACATGTTCACTATTTTTAAGTGTCAAGATTTGACTGTAGAAAAAACCCTTTTAAAGTATGCCATCAGAGTAGCATCATTATGAAAAAAAAAAAAACTTTTTACAGAAAGCTAAACTCACAACAGGATTTTTCCATGTTCTGTGTAAAAGCCCAATGTGAAGGCAGATTTCCTGTGTTAATACATGTGACTGCTGATCTAGATATGTAATCTGATTAAAAATTAACTTAAATAAACAATATAAACTCAGATTGAGAGCCCTGGGTATTTTCCCCCTCCAAGTGAACTTTAGCCATGGTGAAAGGTTGCCTGCAATAGAAAGTTCCTTGACTATGTAATCTTTGTTGGTATTTTTTATTTCCGTAGAATTTCAGGTAGTCTTTTGAGGAGAATGTATAGTTTCAGTATCTACATCTGTTTTTTTAAGTTTCTTACATTCACTGTAACATGCTGCCAGCACTGAAAAATAAATACAACCCAACCACCTTTACATGAGCCTTACATTTGGTGGTTGTAAATGAATTGTATGCCTCTTCTTTTCTTTCATTACCTCCAAATACTGTACCTGCATCCCATTTATGGGGAGAAGTAAGTGTGGGTATAATACCAGTTCTCCAAAAACATTGTCCTAGAAATATGTTTTGTGACAATGCAGATATTTAGATTATTAGTAACCAAGTCAGATCATTAAAGTGGTTCACCTAGACTTACAAAGAAAAACTACTTTTGGTTAAAATTCACACAGGGCAAATCCTAACCTATTATTACAAAAGAGATTTGTTTTTCTCTGCCTTTTAGGTGACCCGTGAATGCCTTATCCATATCACTTTTCCATCGCAAAGGAAATATTTATCAGAATTGTTCATTCTTTTGAAATACATATAAGCTAAAAGCTTGTTCTGTGTCTACTAAACATTCTTCACATATGTCCTTTTAGTAAGGCAAGAACATTATTACTGAGTTCCCAAAAGCATGTACAAAATGTGTAGAGATGTCTCTCCCTTCAGACATATTTCCTGACTTAGCACCATCCTTTCTTACCAAGCATTTTAGACTTGATGAACTCCTAAGAGTAATATATCCATTGTGGAGAAGATTATAGTTGTTTCAAAAGAACATACTTGGTTACCAAATATGCTTGGCATAATATCCTGCTACCCAAAGAGAATGCATGAGCAAAATCCATATTAGCTTCAGAAACATGCTTTAGATATATTTACATTTAATTATCTAAAGTCTAGTTTTCATTTTAAGCATCACATAATTTTGAATGACTGGGAACTTAATAGTTGTTGACTAATCCTATAATGGTAAGAATTTTTATCATTAACTTGATGTTCTGTAATAAAATATCAAAATTTTATTTTCTCTGAACTCAGTTATTAATTACTCCTTTCAAATTCACTAGGAGGAGTACCTTTCTAAAGACTTTTACATTGAGATTAGTTTGTGATTTATTGGAAAGCTCAAATTTGTTACACTTTAAACAAGGAAGAAGAGCTAACCTTTGTTTCCAAAAAGCAGAACAGAACTTTCTGACAACTGCTTTGTTTCAAGTTAATGTTGGCATATCTTACTTTGTGAGGTAATTCTATCACCATTCAAACAGGAGACTCTTTGTACTGTCTTTACTAAATGGAAAGGAATGCCGTGTGCTGGCCTCTGCACACCCATGTGTCACTCAGTCTGCACCGATGTGTGAGGTAAAGGCATTCACACATGTCTTCCACCACGCAGTGTGTGCCGTTTTACTACATATCTCAAAGGTTTCTTTTTCAGTTCATTTAACATGTGCACACCAATGGCTTTATATCCAAAGTTTACTTTGCAGTTAATTATTTGGGGAGTGGGAGGAGTATTCTATAACTCTGTTTCTTAGAGCCTTGAAAGTTCTGAATTCTCTTTATCTGCAAGCCTTCTTTACTTCAGCAGTTCACATTCCTTTCTGATACACATGTATACATTTAGGAGATTTGATAAGTCTAATTGCTTTTTGGAGATACTCAAGTCATTTAAGTTTCTTTCCAACATTTTTAACTTTTTCTGCCAATTCTTCAGTTATTTGAAGGGGTTTCTTCACCTCTTTTTGTATGACTTTTGTCATGTCAAAGAATTTTTAGGAAAAGTTTTTTCTTCTGTTTTTAATCACAACTTTGTAAGAGAAGTTCTGATTTTAGCCCTATTTATCACTCTCCTGCCCTGCCTTGAGCACTGTTTTATCCATTCCAGTATCATACATGTTTATTTAAAGGTTATTCTCTAAATGAAGTAGTTAGCAATGAAATTATAATATCTAGAGTTTGCTTTAAAATACAGAGTTAAGGTACAAAGATGAAACAAATTGTTGTACAAGAAACTATTGAAGCTGACTGATAGATACATGGGCCCCATTATGTTATTCTCTACTTCGTATACATTTGAAATTTCTCATCATAATAAGGCTTTTGTAAAAATTTATTTTCCACACCAAATTTAAAAGTTGTATAGAATCTAATTTCTTTGTTTTAATGTTAGTTTTTCTCCTTTCCAATGATAATATTTATTATGTTCTCAAAGTGATACTATATTTTTAATAAGTTATTGTTGTTTAGTAGTGTTCTAACAACTTTAACTGTGGAGAACATTCATTTTCAGAGTTCCATGTTTCTGTATCTTACAATGTACAGAAATTTTTGTAAATGGGGCTTAATTTTGTCCAGACTTGCAAGAAATCATTATATGTAAACACATTTAATGCAATTTGGTTTTGTTTTTATAGGAACCAAGCAATAAAAGAGTTCGACCTCTGGCTCGGGTCACATCCTTGGCAAACTTAATCTCTCCTGTAAGAAATGGAGCAGTCAGACGTTTTGGTCAAACAATACAGGTAATAAAGTGGGGAAGGGAAAGTAATGTAGTCAGGGAACTTTTTATAAAAACTTGAAGTTTGTTATTTAAGCTGTACAAACCTATTTGCACTACTGTACTTAAGCATGTTTTCCTTTTGGAGCATACTGGTAAGGAATATTATCACAAGAAAAATGTTCATATAAACTTACTATATCAATTTGCATTGTATATCAAAGATCGTCTTGGGTAGTTTTTATTCTCGAAAAGTAATTTTTGGTTAATAAGTATTTTTAAATGATGGAATGAAATATAAGTAAAGATTGTTTTAAGCATTGAAAAATTCTCAGGACTTCATTTTTAAATTGTGTTTCTTTACTTTAAAAAAAATTTTTTTTAAAATAACTCTGTAGCCTCCAAATCTCATTTTCTCTTTTGTTCACCTCTTTAAGTCATTTACCCTTCGTGGTGACCACAGATCCCCAGGCTCTGCCCAGAAGTCATCTTGCAGATCAACTGTCCCAACACCTGCCAAAAGAAGAAGCAGTATGCTGTGGTCAGAGATGTTAGACATCAGTATGAAAGAGTCTTTAACCACCAGAGAAATCAAACGTCAGGAGGTATGCTGGCATCAGTTTCAAGTTCCACAACGATATTTATTGACAAAAAGAAAGACCCCTGTTTTTTAAATAATGAGTTGGCAAAAGACCAACAACTAATTTCCTATAGAAAAATTATCTTGAATTTTTGTATTTAAGCAACAGTTCATAACAAGATGAGCAACACTTTATGATGGGTAATGATCATCAAATTAAATACCTCTGATGGGTAGAAGTATAAAACATATGGTAACCTCTTACTAGAGATCCCATTCTGGGTTAGTGTTCAGACTACATTACTTTTAAAAGAGTTGGTCAAAACATCAGTTAACTAAAGTAAATATCAGTTGTATGTAATTTCCCTTTCTCAAAGGAAAGAATGACCGCTTATGTTTGCTGGATTTTTTTTTTAAGGCAATATATGAAATGTCCCGAGGTGAACAGGATTTAATTGAAGATCTCAAACTTGCAAGAAAGGTCAGTAAATGATCTTTTATCAGATGCCCTAGTTTTTAAAAATTACATTTCACAAATTGTAAAGGGTAAGTTTCTTAGCTGCTAGAATAGGAAAATAGAAAGTATTTACTGTTAAGTTTTTTAAATGAAGTTCAGACACACCTCTTTAAATATGAGCATCAGGAAGACAGCCTTTGAGGGATTAACATATACTTTAATTTCTTTTACTAAATCCATGCTAGTCTTAGCATAGCTTGTCAGATGCATTCAAGTACAGATTTCTCATCATGTTTTCTTTGCTTGATCTCTGTGTGACTGATTTCTCCCCTTCTGATTAGGCCTACCATGATCCCATGTTAAAGTTATCTATCATGTCAGAAGAGGAACTCACACACATATTTGGTGATTTGGATGCTTACATACCTCTGCATGAAGGTTAGATGTGCTGTTTAACTGAGCTGCAGTAACACCAGCAATTTTAAATCTAAACTAATAATGGATTGACCTGTTTTTTAAATAAACCTGTGGTACTTTCTGCTTTTTTATACTTCAGATTTGTTGGCAAGAATAGGAGAAGCAACCAAGCCTGACGGAACAGTGGAGCAGATTGGTCACATCCTCGTGAACTGGGTATGCAGTGAGTTGTTGATCCCAGTTAATTTCTTACAGATTTGTCATACTACAATTTGCAGTCAGGTTTCCGTGGTGTAGTGGTTATCACGTTCGCCTTACAATTTACAGTGAATAGCAGATCAGTTTGTCCTGTAAGTGTGTTTGGCAAACAGATAAGTCATTAAAACTGGAATTTATGATGATAATAAGTTATAGTCTTAAAAAAAACTCCATTCACAGTAGTTTGTTACAAACCTGTTTGCAACTATGTTCCAATATGGACAGAATTCTTTTGTTATATGCTGCCAATTATCTGTTGCGTTCTTTTATTTAAACATTTGAGTGCCTGCTGGATACTGGACACTGAGAATTCAGTAATGAAAGACATTTTGTGCATTTACAACCTTCTGCATTTATAACCTGCATTATTCCCTTGTGGGGGAAGAGTCATACCCATAAATATTGTCAGGGTTGGTGATGAGTATGATAGATGCTCAGATGTTCTGGGACCGCGAATGACTAGCAGCTAAGTGAGGTTGGAGGAAGTAGAAGTTGTGAGTCTTCACTTGAATATAGCAAATTAGAGAACTTGTAAAAAAGCATTCTGATGCTAGCCCAGAATATAATTCTCCCATTATCATATCCAGGAAAATGTCCACAGTTTATTAAAACTCAAGAATAGCCATTCCATCGTTTGGTGTTTCATGTTCATAGGGCTATTAATGCACTCAACCGTAACAGGAATGCACCATACTTTTTGTTTTTTTGTTCTTCAGTTACCAGGCTTGAATGCCTACAAAGACTACTGCAGTAACCAATTGGCAGCCAAAGCTCTTCTTGATCAAAAGAAACAGGATCCAAGAGTCCAAGACTTCCTCCAGCGATGTCTTGAGTCTCCCTTCAGTCGAAAACTGGATCTTTGGAGCTTCTTAGATATCCCTCGAAGTCGCCTAGTCAAATACCCTTTACTGTTAAAAGAAATTCTTAGACACACTCCAAAAGACCACCCTGATGTTCAGCTTCTAGAGGAAGCAGTAAGTAGTCCAATAAATAAGTTTTCCATTTTTGAAGTTCATGTGTTAGAGTACCTTAGAAGGATGTAGAATGACACTCTCCAGTCTTTCATATACTAAATGACCATTGTGAATTGTTTTTTTTTTTTTAAGATACCTGATACATTAGCACATTGTAAGTCATAAGGAGATGTGCCTGTGTTGCACTTACATTTTACAGTGATATTTTAATTGAGGGACTAGATTTTAGTTTTTTTTGTTTGTTTGTTTTTTGTTTTTTTTTGTGGTGCCGGGGATCGAACTCAGGCCCTTGTGCTTGCAAGGCAAGCACTCTAATCACTGAGCTAAATCCCCAGCCCCGAGGGACTAGATTTTAATCTGGCCTATACCACTAGCCAGCTTCAGACTTTGGATAAATCATCCACTTGGCTGAGACTGTTTCTTCATCTGCGAACTGAAAGGACTGATTGAATTGATTTCTAGAGTCCCTTCAAACTTTAAATGCTACAGTTTCATGGGACACTTTGCTCTATAGGGAAGGAAGCAGAAATTCATATATGGAAGTTGTTCATCAGTTTATTGGGGTAATTTTTAGGTTTTGATAATACAAGGAGTTCTCTCCGATATCAATTTGAAGAAAGGAGAATCTGAGTGCCAGTATTACATCGACAAGCTAGAGTACCTGGATGAGAAGCAGAAGGACCCTAGAATTGAAGCAAGTAAAGTGCTGCTGTGCCATGGGGAGCTGAAGAACAAAAGTGGACATGTGAGTGCATTTGAGTACTAACAGGAAATAAGCTTTCGTTTTCCCATGCTGTTTAACTTTCTGCATGTAAATTATGATGTAGGTTTGTAAAAAATTTATGAGGTGAGAAAGGTTACTAATTTTTATTTTATGTTATCAGCTTTGATAGAGCAAATATTTGTTTACTATCAGAGAAGAAATAGGATGACTTAAATGTCTCAGAGGAGAATTAATGGTACTTTTTCAATTTTGAAGCATAAATTTACTCATTTGGGTAGAAGTTCCTTTCCAAGTTCCATAATGTTTACTAAATAAGCATACCCTTCCAAAAATTTTTTTGAAGACTTTATAATTATGGAAGTAGTTTTTAGCAGTATTCAACAAACTTCTGTAGCAGATTAAATGAAAAGTTTATTTTTTAAATATTAATTACAAAATACCTGGTGGAACTAAGCATAATCGTGGAATGGTATTTTTGTTTCATTATGTGCTTTTCAAAAGCCCAATTTATTAGTTGGGGATTTTTAGAAAAACTTTTTTCGAAATTTCTGTCAGAATGCTTAATTGGTCTGTAAAAGCTTAAGTTTCTGTGGACAAAATGGAACCATTAACATTTTACTAGCTTGGATTTTTTAATTGCTACCTTTTAGAAAACTGTGGTATACAATACTGGTGTTTTAAGTCCCATTACTACTGATAGTCAGGTCTTTGTTGATGCCATAATGTTTACTCAGATGTTGTTTAACCTGATAGTACACACCAATAAAAAAGGTTTTATATAGTGTGAGATTGAATTTTTGATAAGAAATATGCCTAGCTTTGAAATTACTATTTTATGAAGTCATTTATAAAAGGAATATTAGTAAATCAATTTGATAAAGTTAATAATGTCAAATCAAGTCTTTAACAGTGTATTTCAATCGCTTACAAAGTTCCATATTGAGAGGGTATTTTTTCCAATTTCTCCAGAAACTTTACATTTTCCTGTTTCAAGACATCTTGGTTTTGACTCGGCCTGTTACACGGAATGAGCGTCATTCTTACCAGGTTTACCGCCAGCCAATCCCAGTCCAGGAGCTGGTGCTAGAGGACCTGCAGGATGGAGATGTGCGCATGGGAGGGTCCTTCCGAGGGGCTTTTGGCAATTCCGACAAAGGTAAGGTACACTTTTAAAATAGTTTAAAGAAACATAAACTCAGAACCTAAATGAATTAAATGAATTTAGTCTTAATCTTTAAGAATTCTAAAAATTAAATGGTTCCCTTTTCGAGTACTTAGAATGAGTTGTCGGGTGCTTCACTGCTTAAGTCTCACTTTCTTTTTTTCAAAAATTTTTTCCAGCAAAAAATATCTTTAGAGTCCGCTTCCAGGACCCCTCTCCAGGCCAATCTCACACTCTACAAGCCAACGATGTGTTCCATAAGCAGCAGTGGTTCAATTGTATCCGAACCGCCATCGCCCCTTTCCAGCAGGCCACCACTTCACCGGAGCTTCAGGGTTTGCCGGAGCTCCACGAAGAGGGTGAAGAGAACAACCCCTCTGCTGGGAACCTCCAAGCCCAAAGGAGAGCATCCACGGTTTCCAGTGTTATGCAGGTAGAAGGTGAGGAAAATGCAGCTGAATGTGGTTTTGGTGTACAGGCAACAGACGACTCCAAGAATGTAAAAGGACATCGAATGCAACCTGGCTTCCGAAGAGCAAGGGACAAAGTGCAGTTAAGTGGCAGGCGGAAAGAAACTTTGGTATAAAGGAAGCTCTGTGTTTTAACTGGCAGAGAGACTGTTTATTTATAAATGTGTACAGTTTTGTTTTTCTTGTAATGGGACTATCGTAGGGTTACTTTGTACCTGTTGTAACATTTTCATGGTTTGGGGTTCTTTTCTTTCTTTCTTTCTTTCTAAATTTTGTTTTTTAATGGCAGCTATATTCAGATTACTGTTAAGTTGCAGACTTTTTTGAAAGATATTTTCTTGGATTATTTAGAACATGCAAGCCTGGTATTTTCAATCAGATGAAATATTTATGAAATTAATGGGTTTTCCTGATTCTGGATTTATCATGACTTTTCAGTACCAATCAAATGTGATATTTACAGTATCTGTCAAAACTCAGAATTTTTCAAATACAGAATTTAAGATTTTTATATTGGCACCTAAAATTTGCATGAAATATGTTTGAAGTATTTCAAAATTTATAGTGAAACATAGCTTCCTTGGAAAACAAACCATAAAACTTAATACATTTTCCATTTTATCAACTGGAATGCTTTATATTATTTTAAGGTTTTGTTTTCACAGTACATTCCTCATTTTTCATTCATTTATCCTGCCAGTTATTTAATTTTTTATTGTAAAGTAGTTTTTAGCATCTGCCTTTATTTTTTTACTTTGGTGCCTTTTCAAATTGGCGTGTCTTTAAAAGTATTTTTCTTCCTGATTAAAATGTGTGTGTGTGTATGTGTGTGTGTGTATATATATATATATATTTGTGGGTTTTTAAAATCATATTAACTTTACCAAGTGAAACCAAGCCATACTGTTTTTGAGCCAATTAAGAAAATTGCAGTTTTTACAGTGTAGCATTTCAGGGTGGTGATGACACATGAACTGACTCGGTATATTTTAGACTACTGAAAGAAAATCACCTTGAGGATTTTGTTGAAAGTTTTAATGTTGTCTGAGAAGCAAGAGGGAAGGTAATTGACTGGTAATAAGTAAAAGAAAAAAAAAAGAGGGAGAAAGGGAGTAGTTTTGTCTTCAAGTAAAAATGTCTGGTTGTGCCAGAGTATGAAAGGAGATAGGAAAAGCTCAACTTGAGGGAGTGTAGTAAGTTGTAGAAGGCTTGAGGGGATGTGAACTTTATTTGACTTGGTTTATAATACCTGCAAATAATGGGTTTGAAAAGAAACAAATGTGTTCAGAATTTGACAGTATTAGAACAGTTTGGGTAGATTTATTCATAAGGTGGAATAAAGACTGGTAAACCTTTACTGCAAAATGTTTCCATTTAAATGAGATATGTTTCCTTTAAAATGAGATTATAGTCTTTAAAAGGGGAAGGAAGGACTGAAGCCCTTTGTCATCACGAGTTTATATAATGGTGATAAAGTCAGTGTTGACTTATGATGTGAAATATATTTGCCAGTGGAAATGAAAATTGGAAAAGACTGTAAATAGATCAGTCAAGTGATTTCTCTGTATAAATGAATTATACAATTAAAAAAAGCACACACATAATCACCCGAAAGCTTTCTTGCCTGGTGGATATTTGGGGGACATCTACCTGAACATGTTGGTATGGAAAGGGAGGTAGGTAGTAGCATGCTTCACAGAAGTTGGTAAAAATTACAAATATGTATTAAAAATAAAACTTTCTTTTTTTTAAAAAAAGTACAAATTAAAATTCCCAGTTTTTAAAAAAACCACAGATAATAAAATCTTTGAAATTCATTGATGAGTAACAGAAAGGTTCAACTAGGTCAGGTCTTGTGACTCTTGTGAAACCTTTTAAGAACACGTTGCAATATACAGAAGACAACTGAACATCTGATCACTTTCTGGATGTGATATTACAGCTATTAGCAAAGCATTCTAACAGATTAATTTCACATTTTGATTTAGGTATCTAAGATTCCTCAGTTTGGAAATTCAAATTCAGAAGTATAGATGTACCAGTGCTTGTGATCTGTAACACCAGAAAGCAGTAGGTCTGATCCTTTCTGGAAATGTAACATAGAATATCATTTCTTCCAGAATTACCTTGATCAGTTTTCAAAGTTAGAGAAACAAGTGGTAGTTCAGATACCATAAACAGAATGTTTTATCTGAAACCATATCTTTCTTTGCTTCACTTATGGTGAAAAAATAAGAGTATATGAAATGAATGTTATTCAGAAATAGCATTTATATTTGACAGTGTTATATGACTTAGCCCAGAAATGCTCAAATCTGGTAGGAATATCATAATCACCAGGAATGCTTTAAAAAAAAAAAAAAAGTAACTGCACCTCACCTTCTATTCTCACTTGCACACCATTTCACTGAATCTAGATCTTGAGGGAGGGAAATAGAGGGCTGATCATTTATATTTGCAAATGTTCTCTCCCAGTAATTCAGGTGCACTGAATTTTTAGGCTCAACCCTTAATCCTTACTAATCTAACCAGTCCCCTTGTATATAAATGAAGTATAAGAAGTGTGAACATACATCTACCTTTTTAGAACTGGATCCAAAGAGTCTGACCTTAACCCTCTTCTACTAGGTGTGGTTGTGTATTTGCAGCAAAGAATAGTATCTGTAAGGTCTTCAGCTCAGTGTTTCATTTCAGAATGTGTGCATGCGGAGTACTGAACCAAGTCATCTAGTAACAATAAGTTGGCATATTCACCCTGAGATATATTAACATCTCCACTGACCCACTTGAGGGTTCAGCCACTTTGGTGCTAGTTAGATCTACTTTGCATTTAATGCTTTTTTGAGTATGCAGATCTAGCACAATACTTGTTTTTTCTCAAAGGATGCATGATTAACTATTAATGTTAATTGTTAATTTCACAATCATCAGAAAATGTCGAGTTAAGGCTCCCATCTGTGAATTTTGATGACTGAGATGCAGAAAGTCCTATAGTAGCTATCTTATAGTTGTCTTCATCATTTGAAATGCCCACCCCTCCCTAGAGGTGAAATTGGTTGGTAATAAGTATGTCTTTGTTATATTTAGAAGATCTGAGGATTTGAAGCAGATGATACCCCCACAAACTGGGGTGTTTTTAAATTGGCATGAGACGGACTGGTAGTGTGGCTCATTGTTAGAGCCCTTGTCTATCATCTGTGAGGCCCTGGTTGAAGTCCCCAGCACTGCACCAAAAGATAAATAGGCATGAGAGAATACCTGTAAAGGGTAATACCCATTTGGCCATAGAACCTTGTTCCCGTGAGAGGAATGTCCTAGCAAATGAATTTTCCTAGATGCAGAGGAAATCTAGAACTTTATCTAGAGTTTTGATTTTTTTCTGCGTATCTGAGCAATCCCCAGAACAACCACAAGACTAGTTCATGGATGGATGAATGATTACACAAGACCACTGCTACTTAAACCAATTTAGTGCAAGACCATCTTGAAAGTTAATAAAAGCTATGGATCCTTTTGCCAGGAAGATGTGTATATTGTATGTACAGACACATCTGCACAATTTAAGGGGTTCAAGGATATTCCCTAACCTCTCCGAGGACTCCCAAGTTCAGATCTGCTGAAATCTGTCCCAGTAAGGACTCTAAGGATCTGCTGGAAAGTAAGGATTTGCTTTGTCAATATGGATTCGTAAAGCACTGATACTACCCATTTTTATGAGTAATAGTGGAAAACTTACACATTTCTAGCTGGTCTTCTTTTTTTTTAAACCAAGAACATGCATTGGTACATTGTACATATATCGATATATTGATCACATTCATCATGTTTGTTTTGTACCTGTACATGGTGTCTCTTGGTTCTCCCCCCTCTTCCCCACCCCTCCCTTCTGTTCCCTCCATCCCTATTTACAGCAGGTTCTAGCTGGTCTTTTATGCCATACTTAACACACATTCAACTGCTGTGGATATAGTTTTTTTCAAGATAAGACTTCTTTTGTAATTTGATATATCACATAGTCCTACCTTCAAAATCCTTTGCCTTTCTGATCTTTGTTCTATCTCCAGAAATGGACCACCTCTGCTTTCCCAGAATATGGGCTACTTGTGAAGTAGTGGGTGTGGACCTGAGTAAAACCGAGCTCCTTCCCTGAGCATGAAGTGACACTGTCCAGTAGCTAGTTACATGGGTGTCTCATGAGGAGCAAGGTGTGGATTTAAAAGTATGTAAGGCAACTGGAGCATCAGTTAAGATAAACTCCAGTGGATTAAAACATATAAAATATATTTGAAAACAGCTTCATAATGATTTTTTTT
>PVJO010010144.1:0-65744 GCA_004026905.1 Hystrix cristata
CACATCTTCTTTAGCCATTCATTGGTTGTTGGGCATTTAGGCTGTTTCCAAGAATTGGCTATTACAAATTGTGTTGCTATAAACATGGTTGTGCATACATCCCTGTGGTACGAGGATTCCAGTTCTTCTGGGAAGATCCCCAGTAGGGGGATAGCTGGATCAAATGGAACCTCTAGTTCTAGTTGTTTGAGGAATCTCCATATTGATTTCCACAGTGGCTGGACCAATCTACATTCCCACCAGCAGTGGAGGAGTGTTCCTTTTCCCCACAGCCCCGCCAGCATTTGTTATTGGTTGATTTTTCCATATACGTGGTTCTTTCTGGAGTGAGGTGGAATCTTAATGTTGTTTTGATTTGCATCTCTCGAATGACTAGTGATGTTGAACATTTTTTCATATATTTATTTGCCTTTTTAATTTCTTCATCTGAGAAATGTTTATTCATTTCAGATGCCCATTTTTGGATTGGGTCTTTGAATTTGGGAGGTTTGATTTTTTTGAGTTCTTTGTATATTCTAAAAGCCTTGGGACTCCAGGAGATAACCCAGAGAGTGACTATAGACAGAGAGGAGAAGAAGTCCAGGACTGGGTTGTGGGACTTTCCCATAGTTATTGATCGGAATGGCGAGAAATCACCAAGGGAGTCTGAAGAGTGGCGAGCATGATAGGAGGAAAACCTTCAGAATGTGATATTCACATTCTGAAGAGTAATGATAAAAATGTTTTAGTATGTGAACAGCTGGGTCAAATGCCTTGACAGTTATGTGGAGAGAGGACTGATAATTACCTATTGGTTTTAGCCACATTAAAGTTATTGTGACTTGACAAGAGCTGTTTCTGTAAAGTGGGAAATATGAAAGCCCGATTGCAGTGAATTCTGGAAACAACAGTAGGAGAAGAGGAAGAGAAACAAGCATAGTTAATCTTTTCTTAAAGATATGCTGGAAAGAAAAATGAAAAAATGGGGCAGAAGTCAGGGGCCGGGGAAATGTGAGGTTGAAGGGAAGAGTCTTTATTTTAAATTTTAAATTTTTCTTTATGTACATTTTATTTTATTTTTATTAATTTTTATTTTTATTAGCACAGCTTTACATGACTATATTCCTCATGGGGAGTTGGTACATGTACATAACAAATTTTAATAATTTTTCATTCCCTTCCCTTTCCTCCTCCCCCTCTCCATCTCTTGGTTACCTCCCTTAGGCAAAAGACCTGTCTCCCTATTTCCTATTATCTGTCTTTTATTTTGTTCTTTAATTTATTTATATTTTGGGTTTTTCATATAAGATAAACCGTGTGATATTTAAACTTGCATTTCTGATTTATTTTACCTAACATTAAGGGCTTAAGATGCTTCCATTTTCCTACAAATGACATAAATTTATCCTTCTTTAGGGTGGAGTAATGCTCCATTGTCTATAAATACCACATTTTCTTTATCCATTCATCTGTTTATGGACATATAGGCCACTTCCAAGATTTAGCTGTTATGAATTTTATTGCTGTAAACATGGGTATGCATATATCACTGTAATATGATGTCTTTAACTCTTTTGGGAAGATACTTAGAGGAGGAATAACTGGTTGGGATGGAATTTCTATTTTTAGTTTTTTGAGGAATCTTCATACTGATTTCCATAGTGGTTGTACTAATTTACATTCCCACCAACAGTGTAGAAGGTTTCCTTTTTTCCTGTAGCCTCACCAGGATTTGTTGTTATTTGATTTCTTGATGACAGCCATTCTTTCTGGAGTAAGATGGAATCGCATTGTTGTTTTAATTTGCATTTCTCTAATGGCCATGCATGTTGAACTTTTTTATGTATTTATTGATCATTTGTACTTCTTTTGAGAAGTATCTATTCATTATAGTCACCTTTTTTTGAATGGTTTGAATGGGTCTTTCATCTTGGAAGGTCTAATCTTTTTTGAGTTCTTTATGTATTCACTATGTTGGTCCTCTGTCCAAGGAATAGCTGGGAACATTTTTTCCATTTTGTAGGTTGTCTTCACTTTGTTGGTTGCTTGTTTTGTGGTGCAGAAGCTTTTTAATTTGATACAGTCCTATTTGTTGATTCTTGATGTTATTTCTTGTGCAATTGGGGTTCTGTTTAGAAATTCCTTACCTATGCCTATATTTTCATGAGTTTTACCTATTGTATCTTCAGCAGATTAAATATTTTTGTTTTAATATTTAGATCTTTGATCAATTTTGATTTTAGTTTAGTACATGGTGAGAAATATGGATCTAGGTTCAGTGTTTTGCATGTGGATACCAGTTTGCACCTCACCATTTGCTGTAAGGCTGTATTTTCTCCTGTATATGTTTTTGGTCCCTTTGTCAAAGATCAGATGGATGAATGTGCCTTGGGTTGTTTCTATATCTTATATTTTATTGCTTCTCAATTTTTTTTTAAGTCACAACAGCTTTGTAATATAATGTGAAGTCCAGGATTGTGATGCTGTTTGCTCTGCTTTTGTTGCCCAGGATTGCTTTTATTATTCTGAGTCTCTTTTGGTTCCATATAAATTTTAGGGTTGTTTTCTCTAGTTCTGTGAGGAACAGAATTGGTATTTCGATTGAGATTGTATTAAATCTGACTATCAGTTTTGGAATTATGGCCATTTCGACAGTATTGGTTTGGCCTATCCAGGAACAGGAGATACCTTTCCATTTTCTGATATCCTCTTTGATCTCATTTTTTAAGAGTACTGGAGTTTTCATAATAGAAGTCTTTCAATTCTGTGGTTAATTCCTAAGTATTTAATTTTTCTTGATGCTATTGTGAATGGTATTGTTTTCCTAATTTATTACTCAGTGAATTTATTATTACTGTACAGGAACACTATTGCCTTTTGTGTGTTGGTTTTGTATCCTGCTACACTGTTGAATTTGTTGAGTTTCAGAAGTCTTTTGGTGGAATATTTTGCATCTTGTAAGTACAGCATCATGTCCTTTGCAAACAATGATACTTGGAATTCATCCTTTTCTTTATACATATTCCTTTCAGTTCTTTTTCTTGCCTGATTGCTCTGGCTAATATTTTCAAGACTATGTTGAACAAGAGTGGTGATAGTGGGCATCTTTGTCTTAGTCCTGATTTTAGAGGGAAGGCTTTCAGCTTTTCCAAGGCAAGTATATTGGTTGTAAATGGCTTTTATCAGATTGAGATAGGGTTCTTCTCTATCTATTTTATTTGGGATTTTTATCAAGAATGAATGTTGGATTTTGTCAAAGGCTTTTTCTGTGTCTACTGAGAGGATCATATGCCTTTTGTCCTTATGTCTCTTTATGTGATGTCTGACATTTATGAATTTGCACATGTTGAAGCATCTTTGCATGCCTGGGATGAACCCTACTTGGTCGTAATATTTGATCACTGAGATATGTGATCATTGACTTTGCCAGAATATTGTTCAGAATTTTTGTGTCTCTGTTGATTAAAGTGATTGGTCTGTAGTTTTCTTTCTTTAGTTATATCCATGTTTGGTTTTGGACTAAGGGTAATGCTAGCTTTCAAGGAGGACTTTGGGAGTACTCATTCCCTTTCCATTGTATTAAAGATTTTGAAGAGTATTGGTGATAGGTATTCCCTGAAGTTCTTAAAGAATTCAGCAGTGAATTCATTGTATCCTGGACTTTTCTTAGTTGTAAGATTTTTATTACTTTTTAAATTTCATTGCCTGTTATTGGATTATCTTGGACTCTTATATCTTGTTGGGTCAGTTTTGATCATTCATAATGGATAGATTAGGCATCTAACCTTTTTATCTGGATTCTCCAATTTATTGCAGCACAGGTTTTCAAAGTAGTTACTAATCTTCTGGATTTTGGTGATGTCCATTTTGATTTCATTATTTTCTTTTCTACTTGCATTGACTTAAGTCTTTTCTTTCCTTTTTTGGTAAGATTGGCTAAGGGTTTGTCTATTTTGTTTATTCTTTTGAAGAACAAGCTCTTTGATTCATTTTATCTTTGTGGGTTTTTTTTTCTTTTTTCTTTTAAGTCTCATTTGTACTAATTTCTGCTCTGGTCTTTATAATTTCCTTCTTTGTGCTAGCTTTGGATTTGGATTTTTCTTGTTTTTCCAGGACTTTGGGGTGCATATTAGGTTTGTATTTTGGCTTGCTCTGTTTTTCTGATGTGGGCATTACAGAAGTTTGAACTTTTCTCTTATGAATGCTTTCATTTTATTCTATACCTTCTTTTTAGGTAGTAGTGGCATTATCATTTTTATCTCAGAACAGTCTAATTTTTTCCTTGATTTCTTCTGTGACCCATTGATTATTCAAGGGAGTATTGTTTAATTCCCATGTGCTTGCATAATTTCTGTAGTTTCTTTTGCCATTGCTTTCTAATTTCTTTGGAGAAGGATCTTATAATATGAGTGGGATAATTTTGATTCTTTTGCATTTACTTAAGCATGCTTATTGGCTAGTATGTGGTCTGTTTTGGAGAAATTTCCATGTGTTGCTGAGAACAATGTGCATTTTGTTGTTGGGTAGAATAGTCTAGATATCTATGAAGTCTACTTGTTCAAAGGCTTTGTTCAGCTCTCATATTTCTTTGTTGATTTTTTTTTCTAGTTAATCTATTTGTGGCATTGGGGTAATGTTGTCCCTCACTGTAATTGTGTTGATGTTTATCTGATCTTTTATATTCAGTAGCATTTGCTTTATAAAGTTGAGTGTGCCAGTGTTTGGTGCTTATTTAGGTTTATAATAGGTTTATAATTATTATCTCTTTATAATTATTTACAGGTTTATAATTATTTATAGGTTTATAATTATTATCTCTTCTAGTTGAACTGTTTCCTTATGCAATATACAGTGGCCTTCTTTGCTTTTTCTGATCAGTTTTTGGTTGAATTCCATTTGGAAATAAGACAGTTACTCCTGGTTGTTTTCAGGTTCCCATTATATGGAATGTTGTTTTCCATCATTTAACTTCTTATATGTGAGTTTCTTTTTGGATTAAATGTGTTTCTTGTGTACAGCATATCACTGGGGTTTGTTTCTTTATTCATTATGCCAATCTATTTCTTTTGATTGGGAAATTGAGATCATTTACATCCAGAATTATTACTGAAAGATATTGACTTATTCCTGTTATTGCATTATTTTCCTGTAGCTGATTCCCTTTTATCACCCTTATATTGAATTGTTTACCCTTTCTAGTCCATTGATTCCATTAGACTTTTTGGCATTGTTGCCTTCATTGTCCCTTTATAGACTATCATTTAGAACTTTTTTGGAGTGCTGGTTTGGTGGTCTTGAATTTTTAAGGTGTTCTTTGTCACATAAAGGTCTTATTTCTCCATCAGTTTTGAAAGATAGTGTTGCAGTGTATATTAATCTGGCTTGGAAATTGTTTTGTTTTAGGGTTTCAAACACTCCAAGCTCTCCTGGCCTTTAAGGTTTGTGTTTAAAAAAGTCAGCTGTAATTCCAATGAGTTTACCTTTATTAAGTGATTTTTTGCTTTTCTCTAACAGTTTTTTTTATAGATTTTTATTAAAATTTATCTAAAATTACACAAACTTACAGGTCATTGCACAAGCTTACAGACCACAATACATTGTGCCTTTTGCTTATGACAATGAGTAATGTAAACAACCACATAGATGCAGCATTAAGTCACAACTACATAAAGATAATGTAGTACCTAGTGTATGTGTCACTCCTTTGAGTTTGGGTTATCAAGGTTCTTGTTTTTAAAATATCATTATTCCTCTGGATTCCCATTCCCCTCTCCCTTTGCCCTCTTCTTGTTCCCTTACACCCTTTGCCTATCAGTTTATATCTAACCCTTTGCCTTTTTGTATCCATTGTTTACACTTTTCTTTTGTTTGTATTTTGCCTCACTCAAATGACAGATACCATACAGCAGTATTCTAGCTTGTGAGTCTGGATTATTTCACTCGACATTATATTTTCCAGGTCCATCCATTTTCCTATAAATGACTCTAGTTTGTCACTCTGTATAGCTGAATCATATTCCATTATTTATAGATACCACATTTTGTTTATCCAGTTATCTATCGATGGGTATACAGGCTGCCTCCAGAATTTAGCTATTACAAATTGTGCTGCTATAAACACTGTTGTGCAAATATCTCTGTAGTATGATGTCTTTAGCTCTTCAGGGAAGATACCTAGTAGGGGAATGGCTGGGTCATATGGGATTTCTACTTTCAGGCTTTTGAGAAATCTCCATGCTGATTCTGTCTTTGTGTTAGACTTTTGGAATTTTGACCATGATTTGTGGTGAAGAAATTCTTTTCTGATCATGGCTATTTGGGGTTCTCTATGACCCATTCACCTGTATGTTAAGTTCTTTCTCTATATTTGGAAAGTTTTCTGCTATTATTTCTCTAAACAGGTTTTTATATCACTTGTGCTTTCTTCTGATTTTTTAGTAATTCCAATTAATCTTACCTTAGTCTTTTTTGTATTATCTAGCAGCCCTTGGATTCTTTTTCATGTTCTGTCACTGTTTTTGTGGTATCTTTGATTATAAGGTCACTGGCATCAACCATATCTTCTAGTTCTGACTCTGTTCTCACACTGGTCACTTCTATTACTCATACTTACCATAGAATTTTTAAACTACTGGATTTCTGTTTGGCATCCGCTATTGGATTCTAATTATTTGTCAAACTGGTCATTCATGTTTTGTAGTATTTTGTTTAGCCCAACTATATGTTTATTGGTGTCTTCTGTAAACTCACTGAACATTTTGTTTATTGTCTATTATCTATTTATTTCTACCTTCTTTAAGCTTTCTAAAAACTTTATTGACATGGAGTTTTAAATCTCTTCTTTCATCATTTCAAATAATTCTGCCTTGTGGCTTTTGGTTTCCTTCCCATTGATAGCCCATTGATCAGCTTTAGGGGAGTTGGAAGTTTTTGGAAGAATTTTGTTGCCTTGTCTTCTCATGTTTCTGTTGGAGGGGGTGTGTGTGTGTGTGTGTGTGTGTGTGTGTGTGTGTGTGTGTCCTGAGGTTTATGAGTAAATTATACTCAAAAGATTTTGTGGCTATTATGGAGATCAGTTTCTACTTCAGTAATGCACTCTGGGTGTGGCTAACTATAGGCCTTTGCCTCTGTCTCAAGATCCAACCACCTTTGTTAATTTGGGAGGGAAAGGTGCAGCATAATTGGCCCAGTACCCAACTGTCCTGGAACAAACCACAGTATTAATGACACAAAGACAATCCAGATATTGGCATACAGATAAAACCGATTAATAACAATAACTATGCAATCCTGGTAATGATAACAAATTCAGCAACAATAATAAAGTCAACAATAACAAAGTAGATATTGACATTCCATAAGACCCAATAATGTAACACCATTAACCACGCAAAGGAGCTCTATAATTACATTGTAAATGCAAAGATAAATCAAATATCGACATACAGGTAACATCTACTAAATGCAACTATACCTGTAGTAACAAGAGAAAAGACTTCAGCAGTAATAGCACAGGGCTTATTAACTTTCTAAAGATTGATAAAGCTTGATGGTTATATTAGTAACGATAAAGAGGGTGGAGAAAGGAGAACGAAATAAGCAAATTTGAGAAATTATGTGAGGTAAGATGGAAGAGAGAAACATGTGATAAAGTATCCTATTAAGGAGTATAAGGAAATTAATAGAATTACATAAAACTAACAGACAAGAACAAACAAAAAATGAATAAAAAATAAGAAAGCAAAGCAACATAAAAAAAGCAAGAAAAAAATTAAAAGAAAAAAGAAAAGAAAAACAGAATCTCACCTCACATGGGGGGAAAAAAAAAAGAAATGGGTAAGAAAATTCCTCTGTTTCTGAATGAGTGGTTTCTTCCCAAGGTCTGCAGTCTCAGAATTCAGTAGATATGGGAGAAGGATAGTGCATCACTGCTAAGACATATTTTGGTTCCACACTCAGGTTTCTGTGTGTGAATGCTGAATCCCACGCTGCCTTTCCCTCTAGGAATGTTTGTTTAATGGTCTCTTCCCCGAGGACATAGTCATTCTGGCAACTCCCAGTTTCAGTATCTCTCTTTGCACCCCAAATCACATTTCCTCTGCCTCTTTTTATGGCTTGTGATGTTGTGAGATGCTCCTTCTGATCCAGAGGACCTTCCTTCCATACACCCCAGGCTGTGGTAACCATCCAAACTGAGGAATATCCTTACTCACATTGATAGATGGGGTAAGTAAATAGACCACTGAGCTCTATGCTGGATGTAGGCAACAAGATGGAGCTTCAAGCAGACCTCTGGATTTAATAAAATAACTTTCAGATCCAGGTGCCTCTGAAAGCCATACACAGGTCTAGGTTGGCTGCTCAGCAGGACAATGGAGCCCATATGTCCTTCTCCACCTGAACTTAATCTTTTCAGCGGGTTGGTAGCTAGCCTGCACCCTTTCTATGGCTGTGTCTTGTGGCAGTCCCTGTGGTAATGTGACACTGGAAACCCTGAAGTCTATCTGTTCTGTAGTTGTTTTGTGGCTTAGTCTTAAACAATTAACTCCTTCCCCAAATGGGTCTTGATTAAACTCTCTCAAATATGGTAGTTACTTCAATGGATTTCTTCTCGGACTCTAGCCTGCTATGCAAAAAGTGTCACTTTCAGAGGAAAACCCACACAGCTTTTGCAGTTTACAGTAACTGTAGGATTTCTTGGGGCTAGTGCTGCTGGCCCAGTTCATTGTTTCTCCCTGGATGTTTTAGTGACTTTCTCATTACCAGGACAAAATACCTGAAACCCACAAATTAAAGGAAGAAAGGTTTATTTTCACTCGCATTTTGCAGAGGGTTCAGTCCATAGTTGGCTGACTCCAAGGAAGGGCAGGGTGGCAGAGGGTCATGACAGAGGAGAAACAATCCCTGGCAAGGGAGGCAGGAAGCAGTTGGCAGCAAGCAGCAGCCACGTTCCTTCTGTCCCTTTATATTCCATCCAGGCTGCAAGCCTATTGATTGGTGCCACCCACACCCAGGGTGGGGCTTCCAGTATCCATACCCAGAACTATGCTGAACCAATTTAGTTATGACACATTCTTAATACACATTCACATACCCTAGATCCAGCCACCTCTGAAAAACCCCACCTATGAGTGCATGAGGTTTTGGGGGAGCATCTAGATCCAACCCATAACATTCTGTTCCTGGACCCCAAAATACTCATATGTGTCCTTCAATGCAAAAGGCATTTACTCCATCTCTAAGAGTTGCCAAAGTCCTAACAGTTTCAGCATTGCTGAAAAGTCCAAATCCAAAGTCTTGTCTGACATTTAAAGGTAAACTCTTAGCCCCAATCCCCTGTACAAATGAAAAGAAAGTTAAATACTTCCAAAATAAAATAGCACAGGATAAACATTCCCATTCCAAATAGGGATATAGAAAGGAATGTGACCAAAACGAGACCGAAATCCAACAAAGCAGCCATTAATTCTCATATTTCTATGTCCAGCATCTGTGGCAATGTGTGGCAAAATGTGAACTCCAAAGGGCTTGGGTGACTCCACCCCTATGGCACTACTGATGATTGTAGCTCTCATGGCTTTTCTCTTGGGTAAGCCTTGCTCACTCCTTGCAACTTTCCTCAGACAATCCATGTTCCTGGCTTCTCCAAACTTTTGAGCTCTTCACTGCTTCCCACTTAGAGCTTCACACACTGCCCAACCTCCAAGGCCTTCTTTTCAAATCTAGGTGGAAGGCTTCCTTCTCCCACAACTCCTGCATTCTGCATGTTTCTAAAACCAGCACCATGTGGATGATGCCAAAGTCTGCCACCAGCTGGAGCAGTAGCCAGGCTTCCCTGTCTCTTGGCTATAGGAGTTGAGTGCCTGCATTGCTGAGCACTATGAATCAAATCCTGAGGAATAACTTCCCTAGGCTGCTGCCACTCTGGACCATGATGCTCTGGGGCTCTCTTCTCAAAGCAGTGTTTCACATTTGCAACCTTGAGGCTGCAAAGGGTGGAGTTCTCCTGTTTCTTGTGATGTCCTCAGGTCATAATTTTATTGTCCTCTACTGAAATGCTTGGTCTTGTTTTGCTAGTCTTTTCAGCAACCAATTTATCCTTTGTTCCATCTTTGCAGGCCACACATAACTTACTGGCACTTTCTTTCTGGCTAAAGTCAAAACTTTTAAAATCATTCTGCTGGGCCTTTGCTCTTGATTCCTAACTTGGATATGGTTGTAAACCCCCAACAATATCCATGCAACTGCCTCAACATTATACTGCCTTGAAATTTCTTCTGCAAGACTAATTAATCCACTGCACTTAGTCTCTTACAAACTCTCTGGACACGAATAAAATACAGACAAATTTTCTGTCAAAGCATAATACACATTTTGTGGAAAGCAACAGCTAGCGCAGTCCTTCTTCCTAACCGAAACCTCCTGAGCCTGGTCTTTACCAGCTACATTTCTGTCAGCATTCTGGTCTTCTGAGCTCTGACCAGAGTCTCCCATCAAGCTTGGTTTATAGCATTCCAGAGCTACTTCTCCTGCTGACATCTCCAGACTTTCCCAAACTCTTCCCACAAGTCAATTGCAAAGGATTCTGAACCACGTGGTCAGGTAGTGTCACAGCAACAACCCACCTCTCTGCTACCAAAATTCATTTTAGTTACTTTCTCATTGCTGGGGCAAAATACCTGAGACCCACAAGTTAAAGAAGGAAAGGTTTATTTTCACTCACAGTTTGTAGAGGTTTTAGTCCACAGTCAGCTGACTTCAAGGCAGGGCATCACGGCAGAGGGGCACGGCAGAGGAGAACTAGTCCCTAGCAAAGCAGCCAGGAAGCAGCATGCAGCAAGAAGCAGCCTGCCTTTCTTCTGTTCCTTTATATTCCATCAAGGCTACAAGCCTATTAATTGGTCTATGGTTTGTGCCTAAATGTCTCCCCAAAGCCTCATGTGGACATAGACAGGGCTTTTTCAGAGGTGGCTGAATCTAGTGTGTGATGCTGGGATTAATGGTATGTGATTACTAAATCAATCCACTGATTGGTTTGGCACCACCCTAATCCCAGCAGCCTGGATAAGATATAAGCAACAGAAAGAAGCTACTTAGGCCCCTTGCTTACCTTGCTCCCTTCTGCCTGTCTGCCACGCCACCCTGCCAGCTGATTATGCTAAACCAATTTAGTTATGACACACTTTTAATCCTTATTCACACATCCTAGATCCAGCCATCTCTGAAAAGGTCCACCTATGAGTGCATGAACTTTGTGGGGGAGGGGGAACATCTAGATACGAGCCATAACACTGGAGCTGCCAACCTTCTCTAGGCTTCTCTTTTGTCAGAAGAGACAGATCCTCCTCCCCAGGAGCTGGTGTGAACCTTCCAGTTGTTATGGCTTGTGTCTAGATGTCCCCCCAAAGCCTCATGCAATCATAGGTGGGGCTTTTTAAGAGGTGGTTGGATCTAGAGTATGTGACATTGGGATTGATTCATGATATAATGCTAGGATCAAGGGCACTAGGATTAAGGGTGTGAGTATACCTGCCCTAAGTAGCCTGGATAAAATACAAGGGAAAGAAAGAACTGTGGTCAGCCCTTGTAGTTTCTGCCTTCTGCCTGCCAGAAGGCTTATGTTTCATCTCTCTGATGCTTCTCTGCCAGGCCACCCTGCCTTGGAGCCAGCCAATTATGGACTGAAACCTCTACAAAGTGTGATCTAAATAAACCAGTGCTCTTTTAACTTTGGGTGTCGGGTATTTTGTCTCAGCAAGGAGAAAATTCTTTTCTATGCGTCATGCTCTGTTTCTCCAGCTTCTCTGTAGTTTCTAGCTTTCCTGTCAGCTCCCTCCAAATTTTCAAGGATCTACTTTGTTGTTCTCTTCACCAAGTTGTTGTTTTCTACGTGTCTAGATTCCAGGTACCAGAGAGGCTAAATTTTGCTGCTGGTCTCTACTCTGCCATTTTAAATTCTCCATTGTCTTTTATATTTACTTATATTGTTATTAATGTTGTTTGTGTACATTTGAGTTACTGTTCAGTCCTTTACTAGTGTAAAATGTTTTTAGTTTTTTAAAATCTGGAAATGTATCAATTTTACTTTCAGTTTTGAAAGTAAGTTTTGCCCAATATAGAATTCCTGACTGAATTATTTTCCTTTCAGAATTTTGAGTATATCATCTCAATCAACTCAGGCCTCATGGGTTTTGATCAAAAGTCCACCGTTAATCTTATTGAAGATCACTTGTACATGATGAACTGCTTCCCTCTTGCTGTTTAAGAGAGAGTTTCTTTTTGTTTATCTTGGGTTTGTCCTATTTGGACTTTGTTGAGCTTCTTTGATATGTACACAGATCAAAGTTCTTCATGAATTTTGTGAGGTTTTTATCTATTATTTCTTCAACTATTCATTCCACTTTTTTATTCTTCTCTCTTCTTGTTCTAGAATTCTTATTGGTATGCTTGATGGTATCCTACAGGTCTTTGAGGTTCTGTTCATTTTCTTCATTCTTTTCACTTTCTGTTACTTAGACTGAATTATCTCATTTATCTTTGTTTTCTCTGATTTCTGTTTTTCTACCAGCTTAAATATGCTGTCGAACCCTTCTAGTGATGTGTTCATTTCATTATTGTACTTTTCAACTCAAAATGTTTTATTTGGCTCTTAAATTTTTCTATATTTTTACTGATATTCTGTATTTGGTGAGACACTGTCACACTTTTCTTTAATTCTTTTCATTGTTTCCTTTAGTTCTTTCAACATAATGTTTAAAAAGTGCTTCGATTCATTGTGTAATAAATCCATGTCTGAGTTTACTTAGGAGTTGCTATTGACTACTTTTCTCCCCTACGTAGGAGTTATAATGTCCTTTTTCATTATTTGTCTTATATTCTTTTGTTGAAAGCTGGACATTTTAGATAATATAATTTGGCAAATCCAGATCATGTCTTCCCCATCCACAGAATTTGATGTTATTGCTGTTTTGTTTGTTTTCCTTCTCCTTTCTACTTTTCTTTTGTTTATGATTTTTCAAGACTAATCCTATAAGGTTTATATTGCCTTTCACATGAGACAACATAAGTCTCTGCTCAGCTCAGTGACAAGTTAATGATTTGTTGGGTATTTCCTTAAATATCTCAAAACAATAATTTTCCACCATTTGACAGAAGTGAGGAGGCTCTGTGCCATTTGGGACACACCTCCAACATTCAGGCAGGCAGTTTATAACTGTGCCTTAACCTTCACTCTAGCTTGCACAGAGATTTAATGTTACCTAGAATGAAAGATTAGTTCTCTCTTGGGTCTTTCCTGGGCATGTTCACAGCCCCACTCATGCGTGTAGCTTTCTAGATCCCTGGAAATACATCACAATTCTTAAAACTCAGTATGGATAGCTAGACCTTTCTGTTAAGTTTTTTCAAAGTTACCACGTTAAACAGCCGCAGTTGATTATTATTGACAAGTACACTACAAACTTTTCTCATGGAGAAATCTTTGAGTCAGGTCAAATAATGAAAAAAAAAAAACTATAAATGAGCTTTTCTCAGTGAGCTATGAGACAGATCAAGTAATGATATACTCTGGAGCTTTTTGAAGAGCTCCAAACTCAGTTTGCCTCTTTTGGTTCCTGTAAGGCTATTGTTTTCCGTAGCTACTGTGATTGTGAATCTGTTGGTTTTCAAGGTGACTGTGGTGTTGGGGAGAGGGAAATGGGAGTAGACTAATTAAAAATGCCATAAAATGTTCTTGTGGGGTTTCAGTAGCTTTTCTTGAATAAATGTTCCTTGGGTTGCTTTAGATCTTTGGTTAATTTCAGATTTATAAAAATTTTGATTTTTATAATTTTGCCTCTATTTTTTGTTGCTTTTTTGGAGGAGTGGATTTGTAGAGGTCCTCATTCTTCTGTTCCAGAAGTCCCACCTGATTAGCTATGATTTTATTTTACAAGCTTATTTCTCAGTTTCCTTTCTTCCCCCTTGTGGTGGACTTATTGTGGTCAACTGGAGCAGGAATGAGCAGGTGAACTGAGTTGGTGTGGTTCTGGGCGTAGAGGATCCACCTGAGGGTTATTGCTGACACAACATAAAGGAGAACGGGAGCAGAAGATAGGGGCCAGCTGTTTCCCAGGAGAAGTTCTGTCATGGCTGCTTCTCCAGATGGGAACTTGACCGTTCGTGTCGCAGAAGGAACTCGGGGACTTGCTGTAGTTCCTGGAGATGGCTGCTGTTCACTTCAGGGGAGCTCTGATCTTCATCTCGGCTGTGAGTGTCATACCCTGGCTCTAGTGTAGACTTCTTCAGCCTTTTAGAGTGGGCATGGACATACATGAGACAGTGCTTTGGGCTCCCAGCCCTTGATTGCATCTTTTGGGTCTGGAGTGGTAGATAGTCTGTACTCTTCCTGCATTTGACTTGTGTGTGTGAATGTTGTAATGTGTAAGTGTCCTGTATTAAATCTGCTCTCTTGCAAAACATCGACTCTAGAAAAGTAACTAATACACCCCTCTACTTTTAACATTTCCTCCTGAAACTTTTTTTGTTTAATACCAGGTCATGCTGATTTTATGTAGTGGGGATAAAATATTTAGCTATAGCTAAAATGGAGTTCCTTCTTATAAATTCCTCTGGTGCACTGATAAACTGAATGAAACTTAGAGTTGTTCATGAAAATCTTAGCAAGTTACTGGTAATCTTTTCTTCTTCATAAGTGCAACTAGAAAGAATTGCAGGTTTGGAGCTCATGAATTGCTTGCAAAGAGCATGAGAAGAAAACTACTGTGTCCAGGTTGCTATAGAAGTGTTTTTGAGCAGGATAGAGAGAAGAAAATAATGATATTTAAAGGGAGGTTTAAGAAAGGGAAGAAATTGAAGGTCTGCAGTTGAGGATCTGATATGCCTAAATGCCAAGTAAAGTTCAGAGTGACATTTATTATGACAACTCTAAAGTAAAAGCCTCCTTTGTCTAGGGTGATGTCTGCAATTGTGTTTGTTATCTTTAGGGCACTTAGCATATTTTCCAAAAACTATGCCGAGTTTTCTTGGTGCATACTTTGTTCTTTCACATCCTCCATACATGGTCATTCCCAGGTTATGGATATTGTATTACTCAGATCAAGCCAGCAGGTAAAATTATTGAGTGGGGAGCACACAGGGGCTGGGATGGCAGCATGGAGCATGGGCATATATCTTACTGTGCTGCCACCAAAGACTCCTTGCTGCCCTTGGAAGAGTTGTTTTAATGTCTCAGTTTCTAAATCTCTTAAGCAAACCAATGAGTTGGCAGAAAATACAAAAAGCATTAGAAAAACACTGTAGCAGTTCTTACCATTATCAAACACTATTCCAGGAAACCGAGTTTGATCAAGTGAACTGCTCATAAAATTAAATCTCTTTATTCTCTTCACAATAACTTTTTACCGTAGTGAGTTTAATGATCATCATATAACCACCAGGAAAAAAAAAGCTTCTATTTTCCTTTTGAAATTTAGAAAGTTACTATAGCATAGTAATTAGCTCTGGAACCAGAATGCATGTTCTGGTGTCCTGGATCTGCCAGGATGTGTGACCTTGAGCAATGTCTTAGTATGTTTAATTGTAAAATAGAAATACTAATAGTTCTTATCTCATCCGTGGGATTGCTCTAAGGATTAAATTAGTTAACAAGGAAAACACTTAGTATTGGGCCAGTAATAAACACACAATAAATATTAGATAATTTTTATTGATTAATTAAAAGTGTCCTTTGCCCAGGCACTAAACAGGAGCTAATAAGACAGGTGGCAGCAGAGAGCTAGCAATGATGAGAGCAGGGAAACCAGGGGCTTTCCTCCAATCCTACCAAAGACGTCAGAGTTCTGATGATGGTGTTGCTAACCTAATGGTCGGTAACTGTTCTGACTATACTATCTGGGTGTTTTATAAAATATGTGAATGTTTTGGAAAGTATATGTCTGAACTATTTGCATCAGAATCACCAGGGGAGGAAAGAATTGGCAAAATGCAGATTCCGGAGCTTCATCCTGAAGCTGAAGAATCAGAATGACTAGGCCACAATCTAAGACTGTGTATTTTAAAAGGGCACCGCCAAAAGCTTCTCAGACTGCAACTTGAGAAACACCGGGCTCAGTATGTATAGAATAGTTCGACCAGAACACAGGAAGCAGGCAGTAACACTGACCATGATGTCAAATAGTACTTGTATATGAATCAAGCTAATGAAAAATATAATTTTTGAACCCGAGCAGCAAGATATCCTCTTTATGGGCATGATAGAGAAAATTTTAATTCCTAGTTCCATAAGGCTTTTGCCAAATAAATTTTTGATGCTGGCTGTAGCTCTTGATTTTACCAGTAGAGAGCATAGTTATTCTATTGATTTTAAACTTTACATGACAAAGAAGTCTGAGATGGTCTTTTCTCTCTTTACTGTGGAGATCTTATCCTCCTAGTTAGATAGTAAGAAACCAGGGCCATGTCTGTGTGTCATGGCAATGTGACTGTCATGTAGGAGTGCTCAGTTTTTAAAGATGACAGAATGAAACTGACAGAGTGAATTTCATTATATATGAAGAATATGATCTAGACATACCACTCCACTCCTTGAAATAAAGCTATTCTTTCAAGAATAACATGGGTTCCAACTGAACACTTTGGAAGAGTGTGTGAAAAGTAGAGAAATGTGTAAGGAAAATTATGAGATGTTGAAAACAATGTGCTTCGGCATGTGTAATTCGATACCTAGAAGGAAATACTTGAATGCCTGAGATTTAAATTTTCTGCAGCTAATGGTATTTTTCTTTTCTTTTTTTCCCCTCAGCTCTCTCAGACTACTTTATTATGATCTAAAAAAAAAAAAAAAACTGAATGGGCTGAGACTCGTGGCACACACTTGCCTATTATCCCAGCACTCTGGGAGGCTGAGACAGGGGATCACAAGTTTGAGCCTAGCTTGGGCAATTTAGCAACTTAGTGAGAACCGTGTTTCAAAAAGAACTTTTAAAAAGGCTGGAGATGTAGTTCAGGGCAAAGGCCCTGGGTTTAATTACCAATACTATAACAAGCAAACAGCCCCCCTACCCCCCCCAATAAAACAAATAGAAAAACAATTGGACGGGCACAGGTTTGAGGGCTTTGGAAAAAGCTAAAATATGGGTCAATTTTTCTCTTCCTTGCCCCAACTCCTCAAAATCAAAATATCTGAGATCACCATAGATATACAGTACCCTCAAAAGAAAAACCTGTATCAGTGTTTTCTTTATAACTTTTTATAAAGACAAAGATAAGAATTGGTTCATTAATAAAATGTAGACACTGAGAAAAACAAGTTTTAGAATTAAAAAATTGGACCAAATATCAAGATAATTAGAATTTCTATGAAGCAGTTTCTCAGTACTTGAAGTGGGCCTCATTCTTAAGATGCTTAAATGTAATACTGGGTCAAAACACTGTTGGTCAATGCTTATTGAGGGTCCACAATGAATGTTTAGTAGGGAATTGATTTGTGTTGTGCTAAAGACTAAAGTTTAAAAATAATACTTTTTTCCTTTTTTTTCCCTCTGGTGACCTAAGTAGTTGTCATAGTTTCTCTGAATATAAAGGTTTATCCTCTTGGGATTGGTGTATAAATTGGTTACAGCCTTTTATGTCTCCAAAACCATATTCACTGGGATGACTGATAGGATCCACCTATGGTGCAAAAGATGAAGGTTTAGAAAAATAAGTATGAATTATTGTCTACTGGAAAGAAAAGGAAAATTTCCCTGGGTGACAGTAAAATAAAACTTGTGTTTTCTGGCCTCGGAGTCTCACATCTGCTCTGTGTATGGCGTGTCATGAAACTTGCTCTGCTAGACACATTTTGATACCTTGCAACGTGGAACGTGAACTTTCTCCAGTCAATTTAACTCTGTCAAACCAAAACTTATTTAACGAAAGGTATCATTTTATAAAAGTCTTCTTTCAAAATCTGATGAAGATTTTTGAAAAGAAAAACCTGCCCCCATAGTTTCATTCAAAAATGTGGTCTATTTTGATGCAAGAGAAAGAACTATGGTTATTCTAAAGGTTTTTGTTCCTTCTTTTTTCTAACCAACTCTAAATCTTTTAGTACTACCCCCTCCCTTGCAGGTAAAAATGAAAAACAAATAAAAGCCTTGGAAAATATGATAGCAGATGGAACTACTTGCTTTGTCATATACTATCTTCGAGTATAATCTATAAACTATAGCAATTACATACCATCCTGTCAACCTAAACATATGAGATCAATCTGGAGAAAAAAAAGAAAAACCAAAAACAAAGAACAAAAACAAACACCTGTGAAATCAGCAAAATTGTTTTTTGTTTTCTTCCTACTCTCAGCCTTTCCACATGAAGTGTGTTGACTTCATAGAGTCCTCTAGATGTTGGCCCTTAAAATAGCCTTTGTTTCTTCATGAGTGGGTTTGGTTCCTTTCTGGCTTCATTCTTGGGAGAAAAGTTAATCTCCTAGACTGTTTTGTAATTCTATGTGAATGAGTCTTAATTTGTTAATATTTTACCATGTTCAAAGTAATATATTTGCATTTAACATAAATTTTAAGGGCCAGAAACAATACAAAATGAATGACTTTTTAATAAGAGGGATTCTAGATCCCGTGACAAGTTACTAGATATTTACAAGATTGCTAGGACTACCTCCTCTAGTGTGTCTTCTCAGCTTCTTCACTAACAGTTTTGAATTTTCTTGGGTGCTATTGTACCCAGAACAAAGACTAGTACCAGTCTTCTTTGAAGCTATGTAAGCTGAAGTCTCCATAAAAGATAGGAGTGGCCTTTTGTCCTGTCCAGTTTCTTTTCAATGCCAATCTCAAAACTCTACGTAATGGCTAGAACAAGAGTTATTTTTAGGTCGTGAGATGATCTTGAGGATGAAAATCATATGCTGAAGATGGTAGAACAGAAGGAGGTGCGTGGGTCAGCTGACTGCACAACCTAGACTACCTACTTCTTCCTTAAATTGCATATTTTGGGGATTTTTGGTATATACAGCTCAACTTGAGTCTAAGAATATAGAAAACAAGTTTGTTTGGAAAATCAGGGCTTGCAATTCTCTTAGCATAATTGGTCGGTCGATTCTGAGAAAGCACTGTTGGCTTTTGCAGGAAAATGTTTGTTCTCTGAGCGCATATAAAGAATTCTTGCTGTCCTGAATCCTGAAAAAATGCTCCCTCATACCTTATTAGTTGTTTAGAGTGTATAGAGCTTATCATGCCAAACGTTTTGTAAATGACTGGATGATGAAGAGGACCTTATTTTCTATGTGTTATGTCAGTGTCTGGAAGAGTGCTGGAGTTTTCATACCTTGTTGATCATATTAATGTAACAGTTACCCTAGGTTGACATGCCCTTGTAGGAAGAAATTCTAGAAGAGAGAAGTAATTTAAAGGAACAGTACATGTAAAAGGTCAACCACTGACTGTTCTGATTTCAGCATGATACAATTTAGCGTAACTGAAACATCAAAAACTATTGCCGAGGACACAGGGGATTTACTTCATAGTAGTTCACTAGAGACACATGGCAAAAAGGGCATTACTGTGTGAAACTCCAACCCAAAGAACCAATATTGGTGGACAAAGTGAGTTTGTGAGTCAGCGTACCACATGGGCCCCTTTGCAAAATAAATCAGCTTGGCTATCCCTGTTCTATTTCTAAATAGTCACACTGCTGCTTTTTTACTTTCTGCTTTGGCAACTCAACCATGTCCAGGGCTTGCACACTAAATCTCTTGCCCTTGGCAGGTGTCTTGTTTTTTGCTTACTGATGGCTGAAACCCGTGTAAACCTGAATTTTGTTCTAGTAGACAGCATCGCTGTAAGACCGACAGAAACACTGCTGTCGGTAGAAAATTCAGAATGGCAAATGATAGCTTCCAGCAGAAGATAAATATAAACAAAATATTAATATCCCTGTCAGAGATCATCTCAGCACTATGTAATTGCCGGATTTTGCATTGCTATTTGTTTTGGCTAAATTATTTACTGTGGCTTGGTCTGATTCCTTGTTCAATTTGCCTCTCTTTCTGAGCTCTTTTAGCAAGAACAACAGGCATAAGTATGTAAGAAGAAAGTGGAAGAAAAGATAGGTAAATGGAACCAAATATCAAAGCAGCAAGCAAACAAGTAACTATTTATTCATTGGGCTACAAATGCCAGAATTGAATATTGATCTAGACAAACTCTCATTGTAGTCATCGGGTAAATATCTTTCGTACAAACTCATTAAAGATATCCTAGGAAATTTGAAACAGACTTTATAAAGCCAGGAGCAACAATTTTTTTTAATGTGTACCTTCATACCTAGTTTTTAATATGGAACCACTTTCCTTCTTGCTAGGGAACAGCATGCTGTCAGCAAAATTAAGCCCCAGGATGAAACTTCTTCAAAAAAGGAAAGCCAAAATAAAATCATTTTTAAGGGTATAAATAAAATAGATCCACGCATTTCCTGACAGCCTGAATGAGAAGGTCCATATTTATCTCAGTAAGCTTTCAGTGTTAGACTTTAGGAGCCAAAATGACAGTTTTGGACTCAGCCAGACAGTGATCCTTATATATAAAGACTCAAAATAGATTTCCTTTGCCCCTAGTCCTGCCAAAGAGCCATTTTAGGTGTGCAGGAAGGCGCTGAGCACACTAATGCAGTGTCCTTATGCTGAGTGGGAGCAATAGATGGCTTCGCCTTGTCTGACTTGTCTTGATTGAAATTTAGATTCCTGAGGAATATGAAAGGTAACATGATATTTCTTGTGATTTCACAGCAGATACGCTTTTTCCATTTTTCTTTTTTATGCATAGCATCGTTGAAGATTGCAGTGAAAATGCAAAAAACCTGCATTTTTATAATGGAAATAGGTTGTGGAGCTGTGGGCAGTCACCGATGCATGTGATCATTCCGGAAGTAGAGGAATTTCTCACTCTTGTAGAAATTGTAAGAGATGAGGAATATAAAAATAGATTTAAGTAAGGTAAGACATTTTCTCCCCAATTCAGACAGAACTCAAGACAAACTTTTTGAAATAAGGGTCTGAAGAGCTTTGTAGTTGTGCTTTTTTCAATGTTTTTTTCTTCTCATCCCCCCCTTTTACTCATTGCTTTCAATTAAAAGAACACTGAAAGGTCACCTATATGTTTTTGGTACTTTACTAGGTTCTAGACAGAGTCAAATGGGAGAGGGTACATACTCCCTTCCTTTTTTTAGAATGTACACATTAAAGTCATATCTAAAGGGCATGTATACTAAGCAATATTAACCATACAGGCATAGAAGGAAGTAGAGAACATTTAGATTTCATGTTTAGGCAAGAGGAACATGGGATTTAAAAAATCTCATATTACTCAGAGCTCTGTAAAAGAGGTGGAGTGACTGGACAAATACAGTGTGAAGCTCAGGTGCCTGATCAAAGCCAAGTGAGTCAGTGGGAGGAGAAAAGGGACAGGAGGTGGTACTTGTGAGTGGTTTGGTTAAGGACATTGTGAATGCAAGTGAGGCCTGATACTTAATGTAGGAAATAGCTATTAGACTCTCAGGAAAAGAAATGGCATTAATAAATTCTATAAGTGAAAAATAAACTTTGTATAAAAGCATTTATGTTAGTTTTAATCTAGAACCTGGCAACTTCAGCAGGGAGGAGGTAGCAACAGCTGAGCTAAGAAATAAATTGAGGCCTGGACTATAAGCATAAATGAGGGATGGTTTAGTAAGGAGAGTTGAGCACATATAGCAAAAGACTGGAGTTGAAGACAGAGGTACATTTAAATTTCAGCCAGATTTCTGGCTTGGAAAGCCAGAGTTACTTCACTATTTCTCCTTGTGTGGAGAAAATGGGCTTAGGGAAGACTGGGAAAAGTAGGGGAGGCTGCTCTAGCTTTTACTGAGTTGACCTGAGGGCAGTACAAGGCATTATTTACTTAATGAGTCTTAACCCAGGACTCAAATAAGAGACAAAAATCTATGACAGGAGAAATATTATAACTTCTTTTCCCACCTGGTCTCGACCTAAATTGAAGTGACAGACTAGTGTGTTTGGGTTTTGTTTGGTGGGTTTTTTAAAATTTTATTTTATTGTAATGGTACATTTTAGATGTGCATAGTGATAACATTCATCATAGGGGATTTGTACCTGTACATGATATATCTTGTTGCTTCTTTTTTTCCCATTCCCCTCCTCTCACCCCCTCGTCCCTCCTTATTTACAAAAGCTTTGTTTCCATTTTTTCCTTCCATTTCTTATTTCTCTTGTCCCTCCATTCCTTCCCCCTCCCCCTCCCTTGTTCCCTTTCCCATTTGGACATTTTCTTCCCTTTCCCAATATAATACATTTTAGTCTTTATTTACACTTTCAGTTTCTCATACCAGAGAAACAATGCAGTATTTAAACATGTGTGTCGGATTTATTTCACTTAAGAGTATGGGCTCAAGATGCATCCATTTACCTAGAAATATCTCAAGCTTATCATTCTTTAACCTGAGTTTTTTTTTTTTCCAACTTGGTTTGACTCCTTCTTTGAGGATGATTTTGCCTTTTCTTTTTAATTCATGGTCTGCTTTATTAAAGGATCATACTTTCACACTGTGAAGTTATTTGGAGATTGAGGTATCTAAATTGAAAAAGAAATGCTTTCTGAAGTACAAGAATGTGAGTAGGAACTCAGCCTGAAAATGTGACATGACCTCTTTTAGTGTGTACATGTTGGTGAGTGTTTATGCACATAGCATATAGAACTAGTTAGTTGTGTATTTGTGCTTATGCAGTTTGAGTATCTTATCTTTGGAAATACTTTCTACTTTATTCATATTTCCCACAGAGTTTGTAGTATACTAGAGATTGCATAAATTAGAGTGTCTCAAGAATTTAAAATTATTGGATGTTCTTTAAAAAATGTTAAAACGAGTGATTTATTTAAAACAATAGCAGAAAACATCACAAAGTCCACAACCTTAAATTAATCTCATTTTCAGTTTTCTATTTCAACTATAAACTAATACCTGTTATAATAATCTAAGCACTCCAAAATGATGAGATGTTTTCTGAATCATCAATAAAAAAGGAAAATATTTTCTATGTTGTACACTATTTTATTGTGCTCTCATTCTGTGAAAATTAGTATTCTAAGTATGGCATGTATACTATTAATGACTGGCTAATCTTTGCCCTGAGCTACATCCCCACAAGAAAATGCCTGAGCCATTTTCTTATTTTTCATTTTGAGACAGGGTTTCACTAAATTGCTGAATTGCCCAGGGTGAGTTGAAACTTTCAATCCTCTTGCCTTAGCCTCCTACGGTGCTGGGATTACATGCGTGTGACACCATGCCTCGCTTGACTAGTTAATCTTAACTTAGCCTTGGGCAAAGCTGTTTCTATGTGTTTTCTCAACTATAAAATGGAAGAAAAAGACTCTAGGTCCACAGTCACCTTGGCGAGGATTTTATTTGAAAATATCTTTCTCATAGAAAGATACAGACAAGTAATTTTATGACACAATAACTTTGAAATTGAGCAATGAAGGATGCTACCTTCAAATGAAACTAGAAGGGTTGACAGTTTGGTAGATCATGAATTTTGAAAGTTGACCTGGCTGGGACACCAAGGTTAACATTACCTACTAAGCAATTCTTTTTCTTTCCCGTCTGTCCAATTTCCCTTTCCCAAGCAAAATATGGGAAAACTGGAAACTAGGCCTTATCTTCCTTTCAGCAAGTAACGTACTGGCAGTTCCCTGTGGTTTGGGAGGGGAAATCCCATTTGTTTCTTTACCTGAGTAACTTCCTACCATACCTGTCTCTGTGAATGATATTTATGAGTCCCTGATTTTTCAGATAATAGCCTTAGAAAGTTGTGTAACCAGGCACTGATCTAAAGAGAAGTCAGCCATAAAAGTAATACAATGTTGAATTTGTCCAAAGTTGAATTCCTATACACAGGAAGAGAGCCTAGGACCCTTTTTCTAAATTAGCTACCTAATTTTCTGAGTCTGAGCACTTGGACTATTTTAATGTTAGCCTTCTGCAACTCACTGCCTGTCCAGTGGCTTAATAGACACTGAAACAAATCCGCAGCACGTCTTTCAGATAATTAAGCGATGGGGTTATGAACAAAAAGATACATTTTTATGCATCCTTTAATGGGGTCATTTCATCATCATTCCACATGTCTACTTTCTCAATACAGCAGAATAAAATATGGGATTTGAGAGTCATTATGCCTTATCCTTTCCTATTCCCAAACCTGATAATAAGTACCTTTCATTGTTGTCATCCATGTTAGACAGATCTGCTCCATTTCCATTACCAGGAATATTCTTAGCAAACACTTACCCAGCATGTTCAGCAGCAATCAGGCCATTGATGATGATGTAGAAGTTTATTAGAATATGAAAAGAGGAATTACCTACAAGTAATTCTGGAGAACTGGCTATCAGGAGCTAAAGGCCTCACAGGCAGAAATTCATTGGATAGCATGCATCTATTATATGTTGGCTGACAGAAGGTTAAATATTTGAACTCAAACTTCCTATTAGACCCTCCCCAGCATGCGGGCCACCCACCAATTGCAAGGCATGATGACACGACAGATGACCCGTCCTCCTTGGTAGCAGTATGGATATGGGTAATAGCCTAGTAAAGGTTCACAGACGCGACGACAGTAGCGGTTGCCTCGACGGCAATATATACAACAATAACCTCTTTCATCCAGCATGGGGTCAAATTCTATTCCATTTTCAGTCTGAAAGATGAAGAAGACAATGTTGGAAGGGAAAGTTCAGTGGTAAGAGGCTCCATCAAATAGGGAAGAATCACATGACTCTATGAAGTAAGGGGCTGGTGAGAAATTAAGTTTCTCAGGCTAGCATAGGGAGCTATTAATAGAGATTGATCAGTTTTAAATAAACCTCCGGGAGATTCCAAATTTCATACACATTTGTTTGTTAAAAACATGATCATTCTTCCAATGATTGTGAGCTGAGGGGTAGCAAGCTTTATTAAGACTTTTTGATCCTCCTTTAAAAAAGCAAGATGACCATAACTCACATAGTCATTTATTGGAAGTTCTTCCTCACTTGCTTGTCTGGTGTGACGGGTCTTCTCCGCCTTTACTTGCGGGACCACCCACTGCTCATTTTGTTCAATACCCTTTTTTCCATTGGTAGGAAAGTGAAGATCTTCACCATTTTCCTCAAAGTCTTGTAACTCCGAAACTAGGATGATAAATAAAAAATTGTGATATGACTGCTCTGCAAAGTATTTCTGAAAGAAGTGTTGGAGGGAGTAGCAGTTGGGGATATAGATTTTCATTATGTCTTCTGACTGGCATCATTTAGGCACATGCAGGCCATTTTTCTAAGTGTCTTCATTTGATATATTAAGTGTTTTCCAGAACAAACATCACCATTTCCATACACACAATTTCTTTGTTTGACATTAAACATCTACTGCTTTGCCTTATTAGAGTACTACATTAAAAACTGAGTAAAAGGGACTTCTATATATTCCACAATAAATCGTTGCATTTAGTCACTTTTTTCTTAAACCTCCAAAGACTATCAGTATATGCAATCATGGGCAGGAGTGTCCTCTGTAGAGTAACATAGTAGTGTATGCTGTTAGCAATGGGAGAGACCAATGTCTGTATTAACTAGACAGAATAAAATGTCTAGGGACCTCTCTGGGCTGAGTAGAAGGTGAGGGCTAGACTTTTCTACTCTGGACCTCCAGCCCTCAAATGCTTTTTATAATGATTCTTAAAACAGCCACAAAGAAATTTGTACTGCAGCGATTGCCCTGTCTTCTGCAAAGAATGCCACCATGTGACATATAGAATCCTTGAGACAACACAGCATTATTTTGGCCCGTCTCTCCTCTGTTCTTAGGTTGGACCCACAGTGGCTTGAGTAATTGTGTGGCATTCCTCCTGCAATGAATATAAATGTGCAAAGAAAGACAGATTAGCCTTTTGCTATCATTAGATGCATTAGGGTGGTGTTACCTTTGCCGAGATATTTAAAAGCCTGTCAGCATTCATTTATCTGATTTATAACCTGGCTGTGAAAAATTCCCTCCTCACTGGCAGTCAGCACATACAGTCTCATCCAAGAAGATATAAGCAGATCATTTGTTTTTCTAGCAATGTAGTTTCTCAATGCTGGAACGATTAACTGTGACTGTGTTTGGGAGGAAGAGAAGGAGGACACGATGTCATACCTGCTATTAGAGTGGGATTGATCCAATACATGGTCACATTGTCACAAATCTCCAGAATTTTGGAATTTTTAAGAAAGTCTCGGTTTTCAATGGGGTTTTCTGCAGGGACCCAAATTACTGACTGTTCAAAGAAAGTTGTAGTAATTTCTTCATTCTGAAAAAAGGGTGGGGATTGGCAGAGAAATTTGAAAAAAGGAATGAGACATTGCGGGATATTGGAAAACAATATGTTTTGAGTCTGAATAACAATTTCAGTCTAAGGCTGCTGGTGAACTACCTCTGTGCCCAGGCTTACAGTAGGTACCCTTGGGGGAGTCAACAACTGATCTTTCCCTCCTGCATCTAATAGCGAGGCTGCTCACCGCAATAGGAGCTTTCTTTGCTGCCTTTTCACTTAAAGTTGGAAAGGCTTTCTACTATTTTCTGGTCTCCCCCCTCGGCTAGTATGTTTTAATTGGAGCTTCTGGAACTGGAAGTGATTTACATTTTCTCTCTTTTAAATGGGTGCTGTGAGTGCCAGCTTTGTTTTAAGCTTCAGGTAAGTTGCCACCGGGATTTGCTCTCAAAATGAAAAAAAAAAAAATCCTATAATCCAAAACTAGTGCGATCAGTTAAACAGCATTTAAACATAATATTTTGCTTTTATGAGACTTTGTGTTAATGGTAACTCATTGTAGTACAAAAGATGTCTTTTTATGTTTTAAAATCCAGTCTCCAGCTTATGACTTTGCCGGCTTCATCACTATTTTATTCCTTTCATTCCAGGTGTGTAGGGTTTATCTCAGTGTTTTTGCTTCATGGAGCCTTTCTAATACTATTACGAATATCTTCTTTTCAATTCCTGGTGTTGTTTTATACACCTAGTTCATACTCATTATTAAGGCTTCAATATTCCTTCACTCTTAATAGGCTTTTTCTTTTCTTCTTTGTTCCTGTCTAGCTTTATGATTTCAGTGTTTTCATTTATTCTCTGAACTATGCCTTTGTATGATTTTTCCCTAAGTCATTCTCAGCTCTCAAGTCCTGACTCTTTTGCCCTTGAGTCTGTAAAGACCTTGGGATGCGTTGAAAGGTATTGTGTAAAATGAGGGTGATATGCTAACTAGCTTCGTTAGCAAAATCAGGTTTATTTATATACCTGCTCTGCATGTTTCACACGCACACACCCTGGATGCAGAGTGAGAGAAGGATAGAATAGGAGGGATTTTGTCATTCAGAACCACACATTTGATTGATATAAAATCTGTAGTTTGAATATAAAAATAGAATTTTCTTGAAGATACAATAATTTTATGATCATGTGATGAATACTTGTATTATTTAAAAGATTTAGCAAAATTAACTGAAAAATAATTTAGGGCCAAAATGAGGCATTATGGGTTTTTCCTTTATCTCTTTTAGAAAAATAAATCCTGGTTTATCACTTTAAGCTATCATTGGGTAGCTGACCATACTGGAATTCTTGCATTATTTTCTGTAAAAATCATTGTATAATATTACAAAAATTAGCTTTTTAATCCTATTGATTCTCCTTCCCCTTTTCTTGGTGTTTTTGAGATAAAGTCTCATTCTGTACTTCAGGCTGGCCTTGAACTCACTATGTAGCCTAGGCGGCCTTGAACTTGCAGTGATCCTCTTGCTTCAGGCTCCTAAGTGCTGAGATTACAGGTATGTGCCACCACATACAGTGTTGATTCTCCTTTCATCCTATCATTGCCTCCTATAGTCATTACTAATATCCTGGCGATTGATCTGTTCCTCAGAATCATCTAACTTGATCTTATTAACAACAACAACAACATCAACAACTACTACAAAGTCTATTACTAGCATAGATCTTGGGAACAGAGCATTGTTTTGGGGGATATTTTCTTGGAAATTCTAGCAACAAGGCTCTGTAATTTCTCTGGCTGTGAGGAAACCAGTAGCATGAAACAATAATGAGGAAACTAGAGACAGCTATGAGACTGGGTAAGGAGAAGGAAAAGGGGCTCCCTAATCTCACCTCCCAAAAAAAGAAAAAGAAAAAGATGAATGGGCCAGTGAGAATTAAGATGAAAAGAGTTGGGTTGGAGAAAAGTGAAAAAGAGCAGAGTAGAAAGAGAAGAAAGAGAAGTTTTTACAGCATATAGAGGCCACTATGCTATTGTCATAATCCCATTTTAGATTTGCTGGCTAAACACTAAACCAAACCAAGTCAACCTAAACTAAACAAATGCCTGTTCGTTTCTTCTTGCAGTGGGGGTAGGCTGTCACAATGTGGCTTTAGCTCAAGTTCCCCTTCTCTGTATACTGTAATTACAGAAAGAACACCAGGGAAAAATAAAGAGCCTCGAGAGCGCCAATGATGGTTTTATTTTAGGCAGTAATGATCCATCTCCAACTAGGCTTTCAGGGGTCACTCAGTGATTGCACTATGTTATGGCTTGTATCTAGATGTCCTCTCAAAGCCTCATGTGATCATAGGTTGAGCTTTTCGGAGATGACTGGATGTAGGGTGTGTGATGCTGGGATCAAGGATGTGATGCTGGGATTGGTTCATGGTGTAATGCTAGGACTGAGGCTGCTCCATCCTGGGTGTGACTGATACCCGCCCTAAGGGTGGGTAGTCCAGGTAGGATGTAAGGGACAGAAAGAGGGTCATTGTTTGTTACTTGTTGCTTGGCACTTCTTCGCATATCATTGCTTTGCTGCCTTCTGTCTGCTGTGAACTATTTCTCCTCTGTGAGACTCCTCTGCCCTGCCACCCTGCCTTGGAGCCAGACGATTATGACTTGAAACCTCTATGAACTGTGAGTCAAAATAAACTTTTCCTCCTTTAACTTTGGGTGTTGGGTATTTTGTCTCAGCACTGAGAGAAAGGTACCTAAGACACACCGATATCCTAGGTTCCCTCACGCTAGCCTAGTAGTGTTTGCAGAGAATTCATATTACGCTGAAGTTCTCACATTCTTTGCTTTTACCTTTCCTAATGAGGAGTGAGGTGGCTCATTCCATTAATAGCCCAGCCTACAATGGTAAGGTGGATAAACAGAAATCTTTAAAACAGGTGACTGTTGGAGTGTGACCAAAGTGGCTAGAATTCCAGGTGGCCTTGGGAATTATTATTTGAAAACTTTATCTTAGGCAAGATTGATTTGTGTCCCACTGGCTCATCCTTCTTGCTTGAAATCTTTGGTTTAGGAGCAAATATACATAATGTTGATGGGTGTCCAAGTATAAAAAAATACAGCATTATACCCAAAAGCACAAACTTTAGTTCTTTGAGTTCAAGACCCCAATCTCCTGCTCACTAGCTGTGGAAACTTGGACAAGTCACTTTTGGGTCTGAGTCTTAGTTTTCATGTATGAAAAGGGAAGTTATAGTAGTGCCTATCCGTAGGGCTGGTTGAGAACCAAATGAAGTTATGGAATTGGCTACAATGTCGCTTCTTGGCCTTTTGGCTAAGATCAAGTGTAGAATTCAGTACAATGTTTGACACATTGTTAGCACCCAGTAGATGATGCTGTCTACTGCCGACATTATTCTTACGTACCTCATCTATTTCCTCTTCTGGTTCAGCAAATTCAGGAATCACTTTAATCTGAGTTTTGATAAAACATTTTTGAAGACCTACAAAGTAGATGCCAGTGTAACCCTATAACAAAGACAAAACAATAATAAAATTTCCTGTAATAGTCACAATTAATGAGTTCCATTATCTGTCAGGGCCACAGACTAACAAAATTTGAATTCAAATGGAAATCTTTGTCTTATAAATTAAGTGAGGCTGAAGACTATTTTTTATTTGTATTTATTGCTCTAAATTTTAGTGATAAACCTTAGGGGGAAAACAACCAACTTACATTTTTAAAATCATGCACTTCCAATGTTTCTTCAGTGCCATTTCCACTTCTGAATATTTCAGTTCTGGTCCTGGGATCAATTTCCATGTAAATCTTCTTCTCTCCATTGCTGTAGAAAGTGTGCTCCATGTCATAGGTCTGGGAGAGCATAAGAAAACAAGCTTTGAGATACTCATTGTAGACCTTCATAACATACTTTAATTGGGGAATATCTGGGGCACCTTCTCTTTCCGGAGCCTTTGTAGTGAGGTGTCGTCTCAGTTTGCTACTGGAAATTTGCTGAAAATTGAGATTACAGTGAGGTGCTTGGGATGATATGGAGATCCTTTAAAAGCCAATATTTTGTATTCAAGCCAAGCTACTGAGCTAATTACTAAGAATTCCAACAGTTTTCTTGGCAGTCTTGACTAAATAGAAAATGATGTTCTGCAATCCAGCTTGCAAAGTGATTTCCTCTTGTGTTAAGCCAAGGAGCTCATCTACAACCTAAGCCATTTTTAAAGCTACCACTTTTTTTCCCAAGTGCTCTGTAATCACCTTCTCATTTCTCTCCTCTCCATGAAATTCACTGGAACTGAGAAAGAGATTGGAACATGTTTAGAGTAGTTAGGTATTAGTCTCTATCTTTCTGTCTGTGCAGGGCTTTAATATTGCCTTGAAAGTCTTGAGTCCATCCATTTTAGAATCTAAAGTGTTCTCTTTGATCAATATTAGGTAACAGTCTTATCCTGTCCTCGTTTGATTCCTTTTGATCTTTAAACTTCAGGAACTATTTATTGTCTTCCCTTAGCCTTGTATTTTATTGGCTAACCAACTGTACTCAGTTTATTCCTGGCTTCTGTTTTCCAAACTTTATCGCATTGTCTAGTTCTCTAGATTCTGTGATATATACACCCCACTTAGTACTGCTCTGCATAATGCTGTTTCAGTATTATGCGGTTACATAAAAGTATGGTAAAATTTGGGATTTCACTGTCACGCAATGTGTGATGTCTAGACTTGGTCGTGTGGCATCTCGATTTCTTCATGTGACATCTTGACAGTCTTGTGGCACATTTGTTGTCATTGCAATACAAATCAGACCAGACCAACAAATGTATATTATGGCCGGAACTAAGCCAGGATATTGACCCCAAAGAATTTACTTTTGATGTCGACGAGATTGTGAAGCTAGCTAATGAAACAGGGTTGGACAATATAAATGTGCAGGATATTGAAGAATTACTGCAAGTTACTGGTGAAAGTCTTTCCAATGACAATCTAAAAGAATCAGTCAAACAAATGCACGCAGATGCCAAAATAGTCGTTTCTGAAGATGGGGAGCAAAAGGAAATTTCAATGGATTTTCTCAAAAAAAAGTTTAGTGACTGTAACAGAAATTATGGATCAGTTTATACAAAATGATCCAAACTCTGAAAGATGTTCAAAGGCAAGACGAAATGCCATTAATGCAATGTCTTGCTATTGACAATTGCTTGCTGAACAAAAACTGAAAAATCTAAACTATGTTAGATGGCTTCATTACAAAAAAACAAAAAAATTCCAATGAATAAGAACATTCTTTATCAAAAACATACTTTAAAAAAATTTTTTTTAGGTTTTTATGAAAATTGTATGAATTAAAATTGTTATTATCAATACAAACGTATATAAGTAATGTAATAAAACAAAGAAAAGTGACAAATTTTCTTATTCTCTGTTCTGCTTCACGTATCCCTATTATTTATGTGTTAAGACAATCTCGTTTAATGCTGTTTCGTTGAGCACTGGGACTTCTTAGAACGTATCCTCTGAGTTAAGCAGGGTCCTACTACACACACACACACATATAATCTGGTAACTCTACGAAGTGCCATACATTAAGTAACAAGGAACCTCCCCTAAAAGGAGTGTTATTAGGTCTTTCTCAAGTGGCTGAAACAAAATGTCAGACTTTCTGTGCCCTCTAAAAGAGATAATTCTCTTTGAAAAGACCAAGATGGCCATTACCATAAAATTTAGGAGTAAATATATAACCTATACTTTAGGCTATATTTATAGCTAAAAGTAAACAAGTCTAAAGGAGTTTGCTACCTGTCACCATCTAGGCCAGACTTGCTGGTGCTGTTTGGATGTCTTTCTTCTGCTTGTTGTTAGGAGGTCTTTATCTAATAAGTTTCTTCATATCCACTTGTCCCTGGGGAAAAAGTTTGGAAAACTAAAAGCTTGAAAAAACAAGTTGTCTATAGAGCCAGAGTTGCTTTCTAATGATACAGTTTCCGGTGACAGCTTTGTAGAGGTTGCACTGGGTTGGGTTGTTTTTCAGTGTCTGTTGATTTCTGTGACAGCATATTAGTTTAACCCACTCAAATTTTCCCTAACTTGAATAGAAAAAGAAGTTGGAAAGCTTTGCAGAAATGAGTGCTATTTCAAAAGCGAAAAGCCTAATGTAGCTGCTGACTAGAAAAACAGAGGCAATGCCGTTTACCTCTTTGTATCCCTGCAGAGTTGTGGACACGGTGGTCAGCTAAGTATTTCTTGAGTAAGTTTTCCCCACCAGTGGTACATACTTTTCTTCCTAAAGAAAGATTTTGGACATTGGCAGGGTCTTTTGAGAGATCATTTTAAAAGTGAAGAAGGGAGATAAGATCTTTCTCAAATAGGAAGGGGATCAAGAGATGGGGGGGAGGGGAAAAGAGAGGAGAAGAAAAGGGGATGAAAAAAGGAATTAAGACGTACGAACTCCACACAAGGATTTTAAGCCTTATATGCTACAAACATGTACCAATAAAAACTAAGTTAAAAAAACCAAACAAACAAACAAAGGAAAGCAGTCTCGAGCACCCTCCAGGAACTACAGAGTTAACTCAGGAAGTCTGGCATGATTTGTGACAGGTAGTAAATTCCTTGAGACATGTTATTTGCTTCTGTTTATAAATATGTTCTTGGTTCTAATACTGCAGCCAGCTGGAGAAAAGAAACTTCTACCTATAGCAACAAATTGAGCTCTTAGTTAATCTGAATGAAGCAGAGGACAGAGGCAGCATCCACATCAGATCCAGTCTTGTCATATCTCCCAACACGGGGTAGTTCCCTTAGAAACACTACTCAGTGTTGAGACAAAAGTTGACACTACTAGCCATTGAGTATTGGGAGAGTGTTTGTTTCATAGGTAGCAACACTGATAGATTATTGCTTGGAAAAATTAGGTTAGAGTCTAGGAGATATTGGACTGCTGCCTACCTGGGCAAAAGAAAAAGTACAGACTGTATATTCAATCATTGGTAGAAGACTATGGAACCATACTGGTGACATTTAAAATGTTCAGTGTACTTCTGTGGAATGAGTTTTCCTGCAATATTGGCAAGGTACTTTACTTGGACGCCATGCTAAATGAAAACTATTGGAAACTGCCAAGCTCAGCAGATCTTGATTATTTTCAACATTCCCGTAAAGGTTTTTCTTTTCTTTTCTTTTTTGTGAGAGAAATCGTTCATTTTGATTGCTTCCATTAACTAACTTACCGGTTTTGTGTTACAAATGATATGTTGCTAAACAGAGTGGGATCAGAATAACTTCATATATGTGCGAATCCTTCGGGGACAAGAATGGAAAGCTAAATATTTACCCACATGGAATTTCACTATGAAAGGTATCCTTTTGGAACAGATTATCTTTTGTCTAGGAAGATAATGCCAGTCGCTCACTTGGAACTGTGTTGGGATGAGTTCGAACAAACAAATCCAGACATACTGTCTCGCTCCCATCCCTGTGGAGCACATTGCTTGGGTAATGGCTATGCGAGCTTCACCCGCTCATTTGAAGACTGAGCTCATACTTTTGGCATCAGAAGTACTTTGCTATCTCCTAAACTCTCTAAGAGGTTGATGGTCCTTCTAGAGATGAAGGAATAAATGGCTTTGTCCTCTCCAGGAACAAACTAAAGAAGAGACAGGACGGCTGGGTAGAGGAAGGCATGGGTAGGCTATAAGCAGCTCATCTAAGATTCTACCCCTAACTCAGCTTTATTTCAGGAAAGACAGCATATGAAGAGAAGTACAGCACTACCAAATTGGCAAATATTGGTAGGCAAAATTAATCTTTGCACTTCACTTTTCTGGTATGTTTTCACATCCTCTTCACTCTGTATGCCTAGAGCCTTTTTCCAGGCTCTTTCCATTTCCATCTTATCTCATTTTTCTTCTTCATTGCTGGGACACAATACCTAACACCTACAAATTAAAGGAGAACAGGTTTATCTTGGCTCACAGTTTTTAGAGATTTCAGCCCATAGTCAGCTGGCTCCAAGGCAGGGCAGCGTGGCAGAGGGACATCACAGAGGACAAACAGCTCATGGCAGGGCAGGCAGACCGTAAGATCAAGTGAGGAAGGAGAGAGCTATATGGTTCTGGGCTGTGCCCCAAGTGACCCACCTCCTCCCACCAGGCTTCACTTTCCAACATCATATCTAGCTATAAACAAGTCAGCGGACTGATTTGCTGATTAGTATCATTCATCCATGATCCATTCACCTCCCCAAAACCCCACCTATGAGAATATGAGGCTTTGGGGGGACATCTAGATATAAACCATAACATTCCTTCCCTGACCCCCGGAAGATTCATGAGCATCTTTTATGCAAAATGCAGTTTTTAGTCTATCTTTAAGAGTTACCAAAGTCCTAACGGTTTCAGCATTGCTGAAAAATCCAAGTCCAAAGTCTCCTCCAAGATTTAAAGCAAACTGTTAGCTCTGAGCCCCTGTACAAATGAAAAGAAAATTAAACACAGATGACATACAAAGGCACACTGCCTGGCCTCCCAGGCCTGCTTCTGAAATCTGGGTGCGAGCCTTCCTAACTTCACAACTCTTGCATTCTGCATGGATGTAAAACCAGAACCACACGGATGATGCCAAGTCTGATGCCATCAGAGGATGATGCCTCTGGCAGGATCAGTAGCCTGTTCTCCATCGGTCATGGCTGTAGGGGTCTCTGAGTGTCTGGATGGCTGAGCACTAGAAATTGAACCCTGAGAAGCAAATTCCCTAGTCAGCAGCCATTCTGGAGGGTGCTACCCTGGGACTCTCTCCTCAAAGCAGTCTTTCACTTTTGAGCCTGTCAAAGACAAAGCCTTAGTGGCTCCTCAAATTCCCTCAAGGCATTTTTCCTATTGTCCTGTGGTAGAGCACTGTACTTGGCTTCTTTTAAATGCTAATCTTTTAGTGGCAAATCTCTTCTCTACTCCATCTTTGCATGCCCCAACTTTATAGGGGCTTCCTTTCTGGTGAAACTCAAAGCTTTTAAAATCATTCAGCTGTGTCTTTCGCTCTTTAGTCTCAATGTAGAGCTGGCTAATAGCCCCCAACAGTCGCCTTGCCATTGCCTCAAACATTAGATTGCCTCAAAATTTCTTCCACCAACTATATTAGTCCACCGCCCTTAATCTCGGTCTCTTCATGTCTCAGGACAGGAGCAAAATGTAGACGAATTCTCTGTCACAGCATAACGCACATGGCCTGGAGTCCACCTGCCAATACAATCCTTGTTCCCCTGAAACCTCCTAAGCCTGATCTTTACCAACTTCATTTTTATCAGCATTCTGGTCTTCTGAGCTCTGACCAGAATCATCTATCAAGCTTGGTTTATAGCATTCTAGGGCTGCTTCTTAAACCAGCATATCCAAACCTTTCCACATTCCTCCCCCAAGCCAGTTCCAAAGGGCTTCGAAGCATGTGATCATATAGTCAGAGCAACAGTGCCCCTTCTCTGGTACCAAAATCCATCTTAGTTACTTTCTTTGTTGCTAGGACACAATACCCAACACCCACAACTTAAAGGAGGAAAGGTTTATTATGGCTCAGAGTTTGTAGAGGTTTCAGTCCATAGTCAGATGGCTCCAAGGCAGGGGGGCATGGCAGAAGGGTGTCAGAGGAAAGGGCTCATGGCAGGGCAGCAGAATCAGCAAGATCAAGGAAGAAGGGAGAGAGCTATATCCTTCCAGGCCATGCCCCAGGTGACCCACCTCCCACTGGGCTTCACTTCCCAACATCACATTTAGCTATAAACACAACAGTGAATTAATCCACTGATGATTATCATACACTCATGATCCAATTGAGTCCAGAGAGTAGGATGTGGCAAAGCTGGCTGGGAAAATAGGCATGAACTATTGATTACAAAATCCCAGGACACATATGCAGAACAGTTCCCAAAAGCCCGCATGTGGATTTCTCAAGAGAACCGGAACAGGTTTTCAGGAGGATGGCCCAGATCTGACATCATTCTGAGGCATAGGTGATACGGAAAGGAAGGTCCACATTGGGCTCTTCGCTGCTGTGTTCTTTAGTAGTTCATTCTCAAGCTGTAGAGTGTACTTGTTTTTCTTACTTTTGCTTACCCCAAACTTGCTCTGCAGAGCCTGTTTCTTTTTCTACCTTTAATAAATGTAAAAACTTGCTATTCTTGCTCCAATTCTTTGCTCAGTATAGAAAGAACCTAGAAATCACTTCTAGAAGGAAACTCCAGCACCTCCAAACCTGATAACACAATCACTTCCCAAAAGCCCCACCTACGAGAGCATGAGATTTTGGGGGGACATCTAGATATGAACCATAACTCGTCTGTCTCTGTCTCTTGTCTAGACATCCAGGAATCTCATGGTGCTTCAAGTACCTTATGTAAGAGAAGAAACAAATCTGAGTAATGATTTCACATTTAGATATTAGCAATAGATGTTTATTTTTTTTAAAAGTTGAGTGCAGTACTTTACATGGAGTAATGAAGTACTAATGGAGGATTTTAGGCACAGTGACACCAGGAACCTGAGATATTTAGGGGCAAATGTATCTTTCAGGCACGGCTCAAATAAACTCTTGCTCTATTCACACATAAAGGTCAGAACGTTGGAAGGGGACAGGGAAGCCAAAGACATGGAATACGAGTTAGAAGGGAAATGAGACTGAGGTATACTTAAACATAGGCAGTAAGAGGACTACAGTTACAAAATATTGAGGCAATATAAATGCATTTCTCTTCTCTGTCTAGAAATTCAGTCCTTGGTCCAGTTAAATCCTGCACACAGGTGGCAAATGAGCCCTAACATTCTCCTTTCAGTTTTATGTTTCCTTGCCTCTGTTCATGAGGATCTTGGAGATCAGAAAAGAAGGCTTTTTGTGAAGAATTAAGCTGCCTCAGACTTCAGTGCGAGGCAGTTTCAGGGGCAAATAGCTTTAGCCTATCCTGACAGGGATTTGAGAATGTTCAACTTAAATTTGGTTTTGGAAGCCTGTGATTAATCTAGCTACTCCTCTCCACCTTTGTCCTTTACTGTCTGTATATGAGGTACACGTTCCAAAGGTGAAATACATACTCAGAAATAGCTGGCTAGCAGGTGTCATGATGGAAAGTAGGGAAGGGAATGCACTTTACCATATTATTACTGACTTAGCCTGTAGGAATTAAAGGGCCTCTGGGTATTTCTTTACCAACACAGAGCAGACAGATTGTTTCTTAGGCAAAACTCAACTTCTGCATCTTCAATCACTAGTTCTTAGCCCTGAAAAGAAATTGGCACAAGCAGCCAGAAATTCCTCCTTTTCAACAAGGAAAAGCCAATTCTTTCATCTACAGTCTTGAACTAGCTGGGAAGTTTTCCCCTACCCACAATCTCCACCCCTGGTTCTTAAATGCTGCTGAAAAATACTAATGGAAAGAATACTCAGACCAGGTTCAAGTCCTAATCTTAGCCACATACAAGCCGTGTGGCTTTGGACAAGTCGCTGCATGTTTCTGAGGGCTCACTTCATATCTTTATGCCCCATCTCTTTCTAGCTGTGATGCTGAGTAGGTGGCAAAATTAATTCTACCTAATGTGGGCTGGCATCTGTCAGATTAATTTGAACTGCAACTACCTGCTATCACCTGAACTATTTTCTCCTACAGTTTTATTTCCACTTGCAGTCATTCAAGAGCAGCTCTCTTTGAAGTTTCAGGGTCTCCTTGCTGGGGCAATGTAAGGTGCTCAGCAAATGCAACCTTAGAAAAATGAAAAAGTAAGAATATGCCCATCAGAGTCTGCCTTCATGTAATTGGCAAGAGGAGTCCCTGGGTTGTCCAGAGTAGCAGCTTGCTCAGTGAGAGTTAGTTGTTGCACAAGGCTGAACTTGGATCTTGCAATGCTTTAAGAGGAAAAGAAAATGATGAGAAGTTTTCTTTTCTAAAATGCTGATGCAGCAACATCTGGTGAAAAGCAGTTCTCTTGCTAAAGAGAGTCCAGATTCCAGCTACATCTCCAACTTTTTCCTTGGGGGTATAAATGCTTCATCAGACCCACACTTCACTCTCTAAACTGTTGTGTATGAAAAACCTAGGGAGGCGAGTTTTCTCTTTATGTACCTATAGATGAGGGAAGAAACTTGGTATTAGGCTAACACTCATATTAGAAAAATAGACACAAAGAGAGCTGGACCCAGACTTGGCAAGAAAATGCTTCTTTTGAGTAGAGGATTTTCAGCCTAGAATGATACTGGGCTCAAAAGCCTGGGCAAGGCTATTTTAATGGTCCTCTGTAGTTGAGGTGGGGCTAAGGAGGGCAGAAGAACACCACTTCTTTTCGCATACTGGTAGTACTAGAAGTCGAGGGACCATCTCCAGGAATCTGCTGATTACTGTGTGAGGCTGATGGCTTCCAAGCAACTGTAACCAGGCCTGAGGGACCCTATATCAGTTATCTAATTTATTAGCCTTCTGCCTCGTGCCACAAAACACTGGAGAGATGGGTTACAGAATCTGTTATTAAATGTTCTAAACTGCTGGTTTAAGGGTGGGACTTTTTCTGATTTATTTTCTCCATGTTGCAATAATTAGCTAGGAAGTTGGCTTCTAATTATTTCAAGTTAAATATGGAATACAGGGAGCTTTAAGCAAAAATGTTTCCCCAGTGATTCTGCTTCAGGGATCCCAGGGCAGTCACTGTCTGGGAGTGAAGCCTTAATTTGATGCTCTCTTGAAATCTTTGAGACTGAATTAAGCCTCTTTGGCTTGGTTAAGTAAGCTGAGTAAAGTACCTTATAGAGCTGGCTGTTATTTAGCTTAAGAGGCTCCTGTATATGGCTGTGGTTCAGGGGTTGGGGCCTGGAAGGAAGTGCGGCAGCTCACCCAGAATTAGTCCTCCCTGTTTCATTTTTTGCCTTCAAAATATGTGTGTGTGTGTGTGTGTGTGTGTGTGTGTGTGTGTGTGTGTGTACACATACATACTCATGCTTGAGGTATGTGAGAAGTTAAATGGCTTGCTCCTCTTTTGGGAGCTGGAATCTGGGTCTTTTGTATATACTGAAATGGGAGGAAGGGGAAGACTTACAAGCATGCTAGCATGGAAATGTCAACACCAGATGTAGGATGTTAAGCAAGTACTCTTTATTATAAACAGATGTAAAAAAGAACAAAATAAAAGGAGGTGTGCTGGGGGGCTGGAGGAGCAAACACTAACAGTTTGGAGGAGGCCTTGGGATGACAAAGAAATTACTGCTGTCAATAAGCACCAGAGCATCAATAACTGTTTCTACCAAGGGCCCCACACTCCCCACAAGTCCCATAGGCTTGGGCAGGAAAACCCAGAAGAGTCTGGATTTTAGTCTTCTGTCTGTTGTTTCTTGCTAGGCCATACTTTTAAAAAGAGAGTCTTAAGTTTGTGCAAGATACAATTTCTCTACAAATCTTTTTTCAAAACTAATATGACTATTCACCTTCTCCTAGGATTTCTAAGTCTCTTTGGAGGAAGCCTGATTTGTACTCTTAGCTATTGGAATATGAATGGTCTCCCAGGTTCCTTTATGATTTTGAAGGTAGTAGTAGATTAAGTAAAGCGTCCACATCTCCACATGATCTCCTAATTTACAACAGACCTCATCTTGTAATGAAAGCCAGACTTATATATCAAAGACCATAAATCGCAATTCCCCATTAGAACAAGTAAACGAACAACCTTTGTACACGATAGAAAAACTAGTCCTAGGAGACACTTATTGTCTTCTATCTGGATTGTTTCATAACAGCTCTGTTCATTTCAGAGAATCCCTTTGTTGAAAATTATATCCCAAGATGGATTACCTCGTGAAAAAGTTGATTTTTGATAAATTTCATTAGTTTAACCCCCTTTTTCTCTGTATGCACTAAGTTTTACTTTTGGTTTGAAGAATCACAGAATTGCTATTTAAAATTCCTTTAAAAATAATTGGAAAGACAAGCAAGAGTTATATAGTAAGGAAGCAGAGGAAACCATGAACCATGTTAGTGAATTTGGAACCTTACAAGATAAAGGCAAGATCTCCACCTTGTTGCTCATAGCTACACTGAAGCAAATAGCACTACAAATTTAGAAAAATTCATAAATTCCTTTAGATTAGCATTTGTGCTACCAATGGCTATAACAAAACAAGAAAGGACATCTGGCTATTTAGGCAGGCATGTATGGATGGCCAAAGGATTAGCTACCTACCACATCCAGTTACATACGTTATAGTCATGGGTAACAAAAGGATTTGTGGTCCTCTAATGCATGCATAATTTTCAAGCGGATCCAACATTCAATTTGTAGGGTGGCCCTGGGTTGGAGCCCCAGAAATGCAACAAAATAAAGCAAAAGCAAAAACAAAATCTCAATTTGTGGAGCAGTATGTTCACCTCGGTAATTACTTAAGTGGTACCAGAATTGTATCAGAATGCATTTTGGCACACTTATTCATTTGGTATTTCCGTCCTGGTTTTGATTGCTTTGTGTACTTTGCTAGCATGAACATTGGTGGCTTCTCTAGAAAGACATCTGTACAGTAAGTGGTTGAGAAGTGTTGGAGTGGGGTGTACGGTGCTAACTATAAGCAGTGGGTGATGCCTGAAATCTTTTCTGGAACAAGGTATAAATAAAACAGGCACAAATGAGTACGGCAGCAGAGGTGGAGAATCCAGGGGTTGCTGTGACTGACTTTTCTGTTTCCTTTTGGATACTTAGGCAGTTTATTTTCTATTTCTCCCTGTCTGCCTCTCCTTCCTCATCAACCTATATTCTTTGCTCTCTGCTCTTGTTGTTCCTTTGTCTCCTAATCGTCCGTTGCCAACCCATTTTCTTTTTGTCTTATCTTCCCTCCTAGATGCACTTTTTCCCCTTGCATCTGTTGCCAAATATAAATGAGCATTTCATAACAACAAATTAGCTGCAGCACCAGTAGCAGCAGCAGCAGCAACAACAACAACAGCAACCCACACAGAGAAAAACATAACAAAGCCAGAAAAACCATTTTCATACTTTGTTGTTTGTGCGTTTACTAATTCTCTTTCAAATGGAAATTTTTATTACGAAAATGCTGTGATTTTATTTGGATCACATCTAAACTTGTCCATTTCCCGTGAGCCTGGGAATAACAGTAATGCTAAAGCACGGTAATGCAAACCTCAATGGCTAAGGAAGCTTCACCTGATGACCCCAGTATCAGACACTTTCGGACGCATCTGTGATTGATGACTTGGTTTGCTTGCTTCTGCTTTGTGGCATTACTAGCTCAGTGGGACAGTGAGAACTGTGGTAAAGAGGAGCTAAAAAGCTCTAGTTTTGTTTTTTTAATGTCATAAATAAATGTAAACTCAGGTATGAGAATTACTCCTTCTAAAAGGAGCTTGCTGCTTGTCTTCACAGCAGATGCACTAAGTCAGAAACACAGTCCCTGAAAAATCCTTTGTTGCCATTTCTGGTAGTTTCTCTTTACGTGGCGGTAAAATTCCTCATCAGTTTCTGCCCAGATAATTGAAAGAAAGATGGAAAGTATTTTTTATTAGAGTAAAAAATTTATTTCTAGAAGGAGACTTAACTCCTGAAAGCCAAGCATTATAAAAGAATGAGTAAATCTGTACCTTATAATTACTAACCGAAATGCAGAAAACAGTTTTTTCCTTACCAAAATAGGCAAATTAAAAAGAAAATCTTGATTCAGTTTTTCATACCACCAGAAAACAAACACAAAAGGGACTTCATGATTTTTTATTTTCAGAGTAATTTACATATAAACTATTAGTGAACTTCAATCGATCTCAACAAGAGCATTGGATAATGATGAGCATTTACTTTACTTACTTTCTTGGGTGCCTCCGGCCACAAGTGCTTGCTCCCCCAAAACCAGACGATTAGAGTTAAGGCCAGTATACCAAACAGCAGTCCACAAATCTTAAGCGATTTACATATCTTCTTAGATTTAAAAGCTTCTGCCTAAGCAAAGAAGAGAGAGAATGAAACAATACACAATAACTCTGAAAATAGCAAGCCATAACTCAAAGTCTCCTTTGATTTCACTTTCTAATGTCCACACTGCCATAAAATAAATGCATGAAACCATGCTTCTACTCAAAAGGGAAAAAATATGGATCAACTTACATTTAGAATGTGACAGTCCTCACAGTTCTCTGGAGGGTTCTTTGCCATGTCTCTCAGCACACAGTACTCTTTCCCTGCTTTGAGAGGACTGAGAGACCACTGATGAGGTGGAGTTGCAAGTGAGTCGGCAAACAGATGCCAGAGGAAAAGCCGAACTTATATGGCTCAAATATGTCATACCAGAGCCTGAGGGAGCGCAGGGGGCTCCTGTGCTGCAATTTGTTACATAGATATACGCATATATGTATATAACGTCTGTGCACAGAATTTCATCCAGAATGGCAAAGACAGGGTTGTAATAAAAGGGATCAAGCCTAGGACACATTAAAATGATTTTTCACTCTGAACTTAAAATATCAGTGGCAATACATGCTGCACACTTCAGAAATAAGTGAAGCAAACAAAAAGGGAATGAAATTCTGATATAATTCCATTCAATTCAACAAATATGTATTATAGGGCTATTAAATGTCAGACACTGTGCTTGGTATTGGAGATTCAGATATGAATAAGAAAGAGTTCCTTCATTATATGAAAAAATCACTGATGATTGAAACCAATGTGTACTCAAGTAATTATAATTAAAAGTGGGATATAATAAAGAGTAATTATAAGCTTTCTGTATTTGCCTCTGTGGTTATTTTTCTTTCTTGTGCCCCTTTTTTCAGTGGATTCCCTAATGTTGATGTTCATTATGGTTTTATAGTTGATGATATTTTCAAGTTACATGCGTTTCTTAGATGATTTCATCCATTCTTGTAGTTTAAAATATCACTCATGTATCAGTGATTTCCAAATCTGTACATGTAACACTGTTTTTAAATTTCAAAGCCATTGGAACATCTCTACCTGGTTGTACCTCAGGAATTTCGAACTCAACGTGTTCTATATCAAACTCCTTTTTCAGCACTTTCTTCCCGCCACCTACTTTCTTTCCTTAATCCCAATTTTGATGGTGGCTGTATTAGTTTTCTAGGATTACCACAGAAAAGTATCACAGACTGAGTGGCTTAAATAACAGAAATTTGTATACGTATATGTAATACACACACACACACACACACACACACACACACACACAGAGGAATTTATACTCTTGCAGGTCTGGAAGATAGAAGCCCAAGATGTTATCCAGACTAGTTTCTTCTTTGGCCTCTCTCTTTGTCTTGTAAATGGTCTTCTTCATATTCACATGGCATTCTCCCTCTATGTGTATCTGTGTCCTAATTTCTTGAAAGGACACCAGTCATGTTGGATAAGGGCCTATCTATATTTTAATCATTTCTTTGAAGACCTTATTTCCAAACACAGTCAAATTCTGAAGTATTGGGAGTCAAAGTTTCAGCATATGAAATTTAAGGGAACACAATTCAGCCCTTAGCAGTAGAACAATCATCCAGTCTTCAAAAGTGAGGCCTGTGCTTTTTCACAATCCTTTTATCCAATCAAGTGCCAAGTGTCCTGTCCATGCTAAGTTCTTGCATCTTTCAAAGCTGTTCTTTGCTCATTTTGCCCATAGCTAAAGCCTTAGTTTAGGTTGTCATCCTCTCTGACAAGTCTCAAAGCCGTAACTCTCACTTAGGCTGCTCTCTCTGGGGCTTCATTTAACCTACTGGATAGCTCCACTTTCAGATAGCAAATATGTGTTGCAAACTGAATTAGTTATATCCCCTTACAAACATATTCTTCTTGTGGTATCACCTCTTTCATTAAATCACACAATGATCAATCTCTATAATAGAAACCTCCAAGTAGTCCTTGATTTCTTCTTCACTTGTTCATTCCCAGATCTAGTTAAGTCTAGGAAATTCTGCCCCTGAATTAACTCTATAGTCCTATCCTGTACATCTGCAATCTCCAGTGCCTTAGTTGAGGGTCTATAGTTACTTTTACTGCTGTAAAATTGTCCAACTTTTAGTGTTGTAAAATTGTAGACTTCAAACAATTTTCCTTGCATCCAATTCATTGTCTTCAAAGTAGTCTAAGACTCAAATGTGAGGATAATATCTCCTCTGAAAATCCTTACTGTCTATTCATTGTCTATAAAATCCAACCACTTATAGTGTTCTAGTAGGCACTTCATGGTAAGGCTCTCATTAATCTCTGTGGCCTTGATTTTGGACAATGTCTTTGGGAGATAGGACCATTAAGGGTCTCACCTTGGCAGGGCCATGGAGCATGTGCATGTGACTCTGTTTACATCCACAGGTCTCCAAAGAAAACAATTCTCTGTTAGAGATGTTTTCGGGCAAGAAATTGATTATATAAATTATGAAATACAAGTCATGATTATGCTTGTTCTACAGTTCTTTCTTTGAAAATGTCATGAAGGGGTTGGGGACTTAGCGCAAGGGGTAGAGTACTTGCCTAGCAAGCACAAGGCCCTGAGTTGGATCCCCAGCATCAAAAAAGAAAAAAAAAAAGTCATGAGAGCAGTGGGACTGAAGAATACTATGTTTACTAGGTCAGATGGTTCCCTTCAACAGCATTACTCACACTATACCTCTGATACCTCCCTCAGACTTCATACTCTTGCTGAATATGTTACGCTCGTTCATGCCATAGCTCACTTTGGGCACTAGGGGTTGCACTGAGCTACATCTCACACTTTATTTTCATTTTTTTAAAGCAGAGTCTTGCTAAGTTGCTAAGTTGCCCAGTCTGGGATTCAACTTGCTATCCTCCTGCCTCAGCCTCCCAGAGTGCTGCAATTATAGATGTGCACCACCATGCCCCATTATACACCATCACTCATTTGTATGCACCACATTTATTGCTTGGATTTCCCTTCCTGCCCCTTGTTTACCTGGAAAATTTCCATTTACCCCTGAACATTCTACTTAGATGTTACCACCTCCCAAAAGCCTTCCTTGGTCTCATCTCTACCACTTCATTGAGTTTATGATGTTTTTCCTTGCACTAATTTTGTATCTTGCTCACACTTCAATCATTACACTTAATACACTGTACCATAAGTAGCTTTGATGTATTTCTCCCCAAACAGATTTCGAGATCTTTTATAACATGTCTTCCCTTGTTGAAAAGATTGAAATAAAATACGCCATGGAAACACTGAAGGAGGAATGGTTAATTCTGACTCAGGAGAGCAGGGAAGATGGCACAAAGGACATGGCATTTCAATTGGTGGTTAATTTATTAGCACATTTTTATTCAGTGTTCCCTCTGCAGCAGGCACTGCTTATGGGGACTGGGTACAGTCTGCCGAATCTCAAGTTTAATAAATGAGACAGATACTAAACTAAAAGTAAAAAACCATGTAAATAAAAATGGAAATTATGAGATTTGCTAAGAAGGAACAGTGAAAACACTCAATTTGGACTGAGATTCCCAGAGAAGTTCATGCTTAAACCCAGAACTGAATAATGAGTAGAAATTTGCTAGAGGAGAGTGCAGCCATGATTATTCCATACAAAAGGAACAGTACATGCAAACACTCTGAAGCAAGAAAAGGGTTGAAGTGCTCAAAGAATAAATGGAGAGTCGGTGTAGCTAAGGAAGAGGGTTGCTTGAGATACGGTTGAAGAGGTATGCAGGGGCCATGCCATCCAAAGTTGTATGTATAAGGACTCTTTTGGCTGCTTGTAACAGAAACCAAGTTGTGGTAATTTTCTTACATAGCGGGAGTCTCAATGACAGCTGTCCAGGGAGAATTCAGTGTAAGGACCCACGCTTCCATCTTTCTGTTCTGTGTTCTTACTCTGTTCATAGCTTCCATCATTGTCTTCTAAGATGTTACTGTACCTTAAAGAAGGAACAAATGGAGATGTCAAGGGGCAAAACAACATCTTCTACCTGAGTTTACCCTTTTCCATCAATAAAGTAAGAGTTTTCCTGGAAGCATGATCCAGTAGATTTTTGCTTTTTGTATTGGCCAGAATGGTGTTGGATGGCCACCCCTAACTATAATAGTCTGCAGAAGTTTTAAAGCAACCCAGCCTATTCCTATTGATACTATTTGGGCTTTGGTATACAAAGGGTATAAAGTTTTTGTTTCAGGGTCATGGTAAGGTTTTGACGTTTATTCTAAGAACAATAGGAATTCATTGAAAGGTTCCAGAAGCATTCCTTTTATATGTGTTAGCATCTCTCTGGCCGCTGTGAGAAGAATGAATAACAAGGGGGCAAGAATTTTGTAAGATTCCAGTTAGCAGGTAATTGAAAGAGGTAATAATGACTTGGACTAGGGAAGTGATAGTAGAGATGAGGAGGAATAGACAGATTTAGGAAGTAGTCTCAGGGCAGTATATACTTGGTGATGGTTTGGATAGAAGGCAAGAGAAAGGGACAAATGGAAAATAACTAGTTGTTTTCTGGTTTGTGCACTTGGCTGAAACTGGCACCATTCTCTGGGATTAGGAAGCACTGAGAAGGATCAGGTTGTGTAGATGATGAATATGGTTTCAGACATGTTGAATTTGAATTGTCCATCAAGAATGCAAGAGGAAATGACTAATTTTCAGTTGGAAATATATACTTGGAACTCAGATAACAGGTCCTGGTGTGGAAATATACATTAGTTGCGCTTTGCCTTTGGGAGAGCTATGGGAGTTGGTGACATGGTCTAGGAAGAGAGTTCAGAATAGCAAGTGAAGGGGGTTCAACATTGAGCCTCAGAGAATCTTCATAATTATTTATTTAAAAACATGTTTTTAGGTAGTTTTCATATATTTTATTTTTTGTTTTTTTTTAAGACATGGTCTTTCTCTGTAATTCAGACTGGCCTCGAACTTGTGGCGATCCTCCTGCTTCAGCCTCCCAAGTGCTGGGAATACAGGTGTGCACCACCACCCTCGGGTCTCATATTTTTATAGGAAAGATATATCTCATTATACCATAATCAAAAATTTAGAAAAGTACAAAAAATAGCGAAAATATCTTCAAATTATACTAACCACGAATAACTACTATTGTGCCTCATTTTCCTTCTCTGAATAAAAGGATAAAAATAGTACCTATTTATAAGGTGGGTGTGATAACTTAGTGAGGTAATCCATTTAAAGTCTACCTGGTAAAAGTGATCATGTAATAAATGGTAGCTGCTTTAGGATTAATGAACATTATCATGGGTATCACTTTTACTACATAATAGGATTAAGTGGCTAGGCAATTTTTAATAGAAATAATATACAGGCTATATTTAAAGGTATGATTTTTAAAAGAGAAGAGATTTTGCTATGTTGCCCAGGCTGGCCCCTAACTCATGAGCTCAAGCGATCCATCTGCCTCAGCCTCCTGACTATCTGGGACTATAGGCACCACTGCATCCACTTAAAAGTGTAAACATCTTTTAAATGCTTGAATCGTACAAAAGAAAAATGAAACAAATTGGAAAGTAAAGTAATTGATGAACTTCAAATGAATTTTTCCCTTTCAAAAGCTTATAGTTTCTGAAAGATCATTGTAAAAATAATATTTATATTGAAAAATGGAAACATGTTTCAACTTTTGGTAGTGCTGTTTCCTGGGTAGCTGGTTAAGAGCATGTATTCTAGAGATAGCCTAATTGAGTTCACATCACTTCTGCCACTTGCTAGCTATGTAAAGGTGAGCAAATTATTATTTAATCTCATATGTGCCTCACTTTGCTCATCTCTGGAACAGGAATTATAAAGGATCTACCTCATTGGCTTGTGAGGAATAAGTGAGTAAATACATACATGTAAAATACTTCTCACAGTGCTTTGTACATAGAGAACCGTTATTATAAATGTGAAGAAATTAGTTATAATGAAATATGAGGAAATACCTCTTTATACCTTCCCCTCCCATCTCCTTATTTCTCTTAGCTATATTATTACTTTATTTGTTATAGTTTAAAACATTTACATTCTGTTCTCTTCCTGGAATTCTGTAAGCTTTTTGGTCTTAGTTCTATGTTTAAATGAATTCAAAACTTAACACTAGTCCTTTTATAACAGCTTCTTTATTCCTAAGATCTTTATTTTGATATATCTCTTGATCGTTTATATATTGTTATGTATTAATTTTTTAAAGAAGTACTTATAGTAATCTATTATTATGAATATGAGAAAGCTTGCTATATTTTTGTAGTATGTTGTATTTTTTGAACTTTCTTGCATGCTTGAGAATATCAGTCTGTTGGTGGGCAAAACAGTAAGATAGAAAATTCTTAGGTCTCAATGTCATTCTCTCAGGACTTGATCAATATTGTTTCATTGTCTTTTCATTTTATGGGTTACACCGGTCCTTTAACCGTGGCCTGTCCATTCGTGTTTTGGCTGGGAATATTGCATCATAGAAATTCCAGTATTAAATGTTAGGCGTTAGAGGAGGAGGGGCTGGCAAGTAAGATTGAGATCCTGTGGACAGGGAAAGGGGAGGAAAACACTGCGATGTTACAAAAGCTAAAAAAACAGTGCATCTGACAAAAAAGGCAGTGATGAAATGTGTCAAAAGCTTCTGCAAGGCTTAAAGGTTGTGAGAGGTAGGATTTCAGTAGAGGGGGAAATGTGGAAGAGCCTTCTGGGCTACAAGAATAACATGGACGAAGTCATACAGGTGTATAGCTATGTATTTGGATTGGGAAAGTAAAATAGTTTTGTGTGGATGGAATACTGATTGCATGAGAGAGAAGAAATTAAGACACATCAAGTTACCCAGATCTTTTGTTTTTTCCCCGACTGTCCTGTTTTTCTTTTCTGACTTCCCACTTAGCTTTTAATCTGGATTTTTAAGAAACATTTCTGAGTTATATTTCTTTTCTCCCTCCTTTCCCATCTTCCATCTTTCTCCATTTTTTCTCTCTGGAATAAAAGAATAGGGGTTTCAGTTATGTGCCATGCATCAATTAATAAATGCAATAAGTATTGAATATTATCTAGTAATACTACAGTGTGTAGGACAGTATAGTTAAGGAGAAATGTAAACAAATGATCAGAGCTCAGTGTATAGTAAGTACTATCTTGGGGCAGTGTAGAGTGCTTGGGGATATAGAGGAGCGCCTTGAATTCAGCTTTGCAAGTTTATAAGAAGAAGGGATGTTTTACTTACTTTTCTCTTGTTGTTGGGACAGAATACCCGACACCCAAAGTTAGGGGAAGAAAGGTTTATTAGCTCACAGTCTGCAGAGGTTTCAGTCTATAGTCCGCTGGGTCCAAGGCAGTGGGGCAGCATGCAGACCGGTGGCCGGCCGCAAAGTAAAGTGAGGAAAATGCAAGGCATGTATGCAAATCAGCAATGCAAACAAGCAGCTAGTTAAGCATTCTTCCTCTATCTATTATCTAGGCTACCTACCCCCAGGGCAGCCCACACTCTAGATCCAGCTATCTCTCACCACATGAGGCTTTGGGGGGACATCTAGACACAAACCATAACAAGGGAGTACTCAGGACAAGCTTCTGGGAGAAAGTGATGAAGAAACCAAGACATATGAGATGAATAGCCAAGAGAAAGGGTCAAAGAGAGTTTCAGACAGGAGGAAAAATCAGGGGCAAATGCTTAAAATATGAAATGAAATAATTGAAAATTGAAAGAATTTTAGCATGGTGAGAGTCTTTACATTTTTTCTTACAAAAGAAGCGTGTATTCACAGATAAATAATCCATCAAAAGTAGGAAGTAAAAAACATTAAAGCTGTTACCCATCCCAAGTTCCTAATATTAACCCCTGCTAACAATTTAATGAGTATTATTTCATGTCCGTTTCTATTTTTATGAAAATACACGCTGAGATGTATGTACATGTGTATGTATATAGTTTTCTTTATTAGTTTTTAAAATTTATGCTGTTATAAAAACACTTGGCTATGGTCTGATTGTTTTTGTCCTCCCAAATTCATATGTTGACAACCTACCCTCACTCTCCAAAGGTGATGGTATTAGGAGGTAGGGCCTTTGGGAGGTGATTAGGCCACAAGAATAGATAACTCATGAATGAGATCAGTGCTTTTTAAAAAATGGTCCTAGAGGGACCCCTCACACCTTCCACCAAGGAAGGACATACGTAGAAGGCAACTGTATGAATCAGGAAAGAGCCCCTCGCCAGACACCAAGTCTGCCAGGGCCTTGTTCTTGGACTTCTTAGCTTCTAGAATCTTATGAAATAAATTTTGATTGTTCAAGATTCCACTAACATACTTCAAAGAATTAGAAAGGACAATCATGAATTTCATCTGGAACCAGAAGAGACCAAGAATAGCAAAAACAATCCTAAGCAACAGGGGAAAGGCAGAGGGCATCACAGTTCCCAATCTAAAACTATACTATAAAGCTACAGTGATAAAAACAGCATGGTACTGGCAAAAACACAGACCTGAGGATCAGTGGAATAGATTGGAGGATACAGAAACAACTCCAAACACACTCAAATACCTCATCTTTGACAAAGGAGCCAAACACCCTCACTGGAAGAAAGATAGCCTCTTTAACAAATGGTGCTGGAAAAATTGGCTTGCCACATGCCAAAAACTAAATCTAGATACATGTCTCTCACCTGGTACTAAACTAAAATCTAAGTGGGTCAAAGATCTGAACATTAAAACAGAAACACTAAATTTACTGGAGAATAGAATAGGAAGAACCCTCAAAGACATAGGGGTAGGGAAAAAATTTACGAACAGAACCCAGACTGCATGGGAAACAATACAAAGAATCAGTGCTTGGGACCACATGCTATTAAAAAGCTTTTGCACAGCAAAAGAAATCACCAATAGACCAGGACGAAAAGCCACAGACTGGGAAAAAATTTTTGCTAGCTATTCATCAGACAAAGGTCTAACATCTAGAATATACAAAGAACTAAAAAGATATCAAACCTCCCAAATTTAAAGACCCAATCCAAAAATGGGCAACTGAAATGAATAAACATTTCTAGATGAAGAAATTAAAATGGAAAATAAATATATGAAAAAATGTTCAACATCACTAGTCATTCGAGAGATGCAAATCAAAACAACGTTAAGATTCCATCTCACTCCAGAAAGAACCGCGTTTATGAAAAAATCAACCAATAACAAATGCTGGCGGGGCTGTGGGGAAAAAGGAACCCTCCTCCACTGTTGGTGGGAATGTAGATTGGTCCAGCCCAGCCACTGTGGAAATCAATATGGAGATTCCTCAAAAAACTACAACTAGAAGTTCCATTTGATCCAGCTATTCCCCTACTGGGGATCGTCCCAGAAGAATTAAAATTGTCATACCACAAGGATATATGCACAACCATGTTTATAGCAACACAATTTGTAATAGCTAAGTCTTGGAAACAGCCTAAATGCCCAACAACCAATGAATGGCTAAAGAAAATGTGGTTTTTCTACACAACTGAGTACTACACTGCCACAAAAAGGATAAACTAGAGTCATTTGTATGTAAATGGATGTTCCTTGAGAACATACTATTAAGTGAAATAAATCAGACATTCATGAGTACACATCAAATTTTTTCTCTGATATGAGAAACCATAACTGTAAGGACAAAGAGGTGTAATACATATTATATAAAAGGAAGATAATATACAAAAGAGAGGAGAACTAGAAAGAGAGAAGGGGGAAGGGCAGGAATGGAAAAAAGGAAAGAAAGGGAAAAGGGAAATCATGGAGAAATGTGAATAAACCCACTGTAAATAGAGATGAAGGGAACAGAGGGGAGGGGTGGGGAAGAGGGGGGAGAACCAAGATGCACCATGTACTGGTACAAAATAAATGTAATGAATGTAATAATTATATGTACAATGTACCAATACACGTTCTTGGTTAAAAAAAAAATAAATGACACTATTCCCTGGTTAAAAAAAAAAGAAAGAAAGAAAGAAATTTTGATTGTTTACAAGTCATCCAGTCTAAGGAATTTTGTTATAGCAACCCAAATGAATGAAGCCACATTCATATATTTGTCTGTTACTTGCCCTTTATTTAAAAGTATATCATAGATGACCTTCCTTATCAGTATAAGAACTTATTCTTAAATAACTGGATAACATTCCAAATACGATGAGATGTACCATAATGTAATTAGCCAGTTAGCTATTGAAGGACATTTAAGTTACCTATAGGTTCTTTAAGCGTATCAAGAGTGCTGCAATGAGTTCACTAGTACATTATAAATATCTCTGCCTGCTTCTACAAGTGCTTCTTTAAAGTACATTATTACTACAGTGTGTTAGTTTCCTAGGGGTGCCATAAATTACCGAAACTCTGTGGCTTAAAAACAACAAAAATATATATATTCCAGTTCTGGAGACCATAATATTCCTAAATTAAGGTCTCAATAAGACCATGCCACTTCTAAAGGCTCTAAGAAATAATTATTCCTTGCTAACTTCTTGTGACTTTTCCTAACTTCTTGTGACTCCTTATAATCCTTGGCATCCCTTGGCTTATAGCTGCATTGCTCCAATCTTTACCTCTGTATCACGTGGCCCTTTCCCATGTGTGGATCTGTGTATCTATAAAATCTACATATAAGGACACGAGTTACTGGACTCAGGGTCCATCCTAGTCTTGTGATTTCCTCTTAACTTGATAATGGCTAGAAAGTCACTATTTCCAAATAAGACCCAATTTACAGGTACTTGGGATTAGGTCTTCAACATTTTAACTCATTACACAGGGGAATTCTGAGATATTAAATGTGTATAGTGAAACCTTGATAAATGTTATCATATTGTCTCCAAGAGGTTGTACCAATACACACGTTTTCCAACCATGTATGAAAGTACATACTTGTGTCGTATAACAAAGTTTTGGTCAAATATGGACTACATATACGATGGTGGTCCCATAAGATTATAATGGTTTATGTATTTACTATAATATGCATTTTATTATTATTTTAGTCTATACTTCATAAAAAGTTTACTAGAAAAGAGTGTGGCATATTAAATAAGCAGTTTCATACATTTTGTGTTTACTGCATCTCTAGATTGCATCAAGAGTCCACACTGAGTGATTGACCTATACTGTCTAGTTTGTGTAAGTATACTCTAATATGTTTTCATGTAGACAAAATTGCCTAATGATTAATTTCTCAGAACATATCCATGTCATTACATGATGCATGACTGTTCCTGTTTTGCTCTATTTTTCAAAGTTGGCTTGGCACACCTATTTATCTTTAATATTTTTATAGTCTGAGAGGCTGAAAAGTTATGTCAACTTAATTGTAGTCCTTTTCATATTTCTTCTGTAAATTTCCTGTTAATATCCCCTACCAAATGTTATTGTTTTTAATTTAATTTTATAGAGATGTAATTCTGACCAAAAATTTTACATTAAAAAGTTTATGATTCTATGCTTCTTAGAATATTCAAGAGCTGTGCAAGTAATATAGCTAACTAGTTGCATAACATCTTCATTACCTACAAAAGAAATTTTATATCCATTACCAATCACTCTGTACTTTCCCCTTTCCTCAACTCTTGACAGCCATTAATCTATTTTTTGTCTGTGTGGATTTGCCTCGTCTGGACATTGTATATAAGTGGGATCATATTGGTTGTGAGCTTTGTGTTTGGTTTCCTTCACTTAGCATAATATTTTCATGTTTCATTCACATTGTATCATATATGATTATTTCTTTGTCATTACCAGACAATATTCCACTATGTAGATATAGTATATTTTGTTTGATCATTCAGTTGAAGTTGGACATCACTGTGCTTGTACCTTTTAGTTATTATGACTAATGCTGTTACAAGCATTCAGACACAAGGTTTTATGTTACCATGTTTTTAAATTCTCATATGGTGACTATGTTTAATTTTTTGAGGAACCAACAAAGTATTTTTCACAGTGACTGCATCATTTTATATTCCCATTAGCAATGTACAAAGATTCGAGTTTCTCCTCATCCTTGCCAATACTTGTGAATGACAGTTTATTTTCATAATACAGCTGCCCTAGTGGATGTGAAGTCATATCTCACACCCACTAAGGTAGGGTTTTTATTTGCATTTCTCCAGTCTCTAATGATTTTGAACATTTTTGCATGCATATTAGCTATTTGTATGTATTGTTAATATCTATTCAAATATTTTACCTATTTTTAAATTTGGTTTTTAAAAATCATTGAATTTTAAGAGTTTTTCTTATATATTCTGGATACAGTCTCTTGTTAGGTATAGAATTTACTAATATTTTCTCCCATTTTATGGGTTACTGTTTCACTTTTTTTACAAGAATAACATTAGACAACTCATACTTTGTGCTTTCAAAAAGCTACGGTGATCAAGATAGTGTGGCATCTAAACAAAGACAGATATATAAACCAATTGAGCTGAATAGAAAGTCAAGAAATAAACCTTTGCAGAAATGACCAAATGATTCTTGACACAGATGCCAGGATTATTCGATGGCTAAAAGTCAGTCTTTTCAACAAATGCTGCTATGAAAATTGGTTGTATATATGCAAAAGAATGAATTTAGATGCCTATCTCATACCACATACAAAAACTAACTCAAAATAGATCAAAGACTTAAATGCAAGAGCAAATCTCCAAAACTCGTTCTGAAGTTATTCTTATTTTTCAAGAATATTTTGGCTATTATAGGTCTTTTACATTTCTATATGAATTTTAGGCTGTCAATTTCTGCAAAAGAAGCAGTAAGAATTTTGATGGGGCTTGCTTTCAATTTGTAGATCAATTTGGGGGATATTGCCTTCTTACCAGGGACTATCTTTCCATTTGTTTAGGTCTTTAGGTTTTTCAACGATTCTTTCTAGTTTACGGTGTAAAATCTTACATTTATTTGGTTACATTTATTCTTCATATTTTATTCTTTTGATAAAGTTATAAACAGGATTATTTTCTTAATTTCTTTTTTTTTTTTTTTGGTGCTGGGGATCGAACTCAGGGCCTTGTGCTTGGGAGGCAAGCACTCTAACCACTTAGCTAAATGGGATCGTTCATTGTTAGTATATAGAAATGCAAATGGTTTTTGAATGCAGGCAGTCTTTAACTTGTGGTTTGATTTATGATTTTTCAACTTTACAATGGTATGAAAACAATGTACTTTCAGGAGAAATCATACTTCAAATTTTGAATTTTGATCTTTTCTCGGGCTAATAATATGCAGCCTGGGAGCTCTCCTATGATGCTGGGCAGCAGCAGCAAGCCATAGATCCTAGCTAGCTATTGGCTCATGAAGGTAAACAATGAGAGCTTTACAATGTATTGTGTTGCCATCACTTTCTGGGTACCGGTGTTCAATAAATTGCATGATATATTCAATACTTTATGATCAGATAAGCTTGGTTTTAGATGATTTTGTTCAACTAGAAGTTAATGTATGTATTCTGAGCATTTTGAGGGTAGGGTTGGCTAAATTATGATGTTAGGTAAGTTACACATATTAAATCCATTCTTAACTTACAATATTTTCACCTCACAATGGGTTTATTGGGATATAACTCTATTGTAAGGAGCACCTATATTGATTTTGTATCCTGAAACCTTTACTGAATTTATTAGCTTTACTAGTTTTTAGTCGTAGATTGTTTAGGGTTTCACTATTGGATCATTTCATACACAAACAAAGACAATTTTAATTCTTCCTTTGTAATCCTTTTTTAAAAATTCAATATTTATTGGTAATTTTTAAAACACAGAGCTTTGCAAGCTACAACGACACCAGTTTTAACAAAATTTTCAGCAAGAAAGATACTGAAAGGTATAACATCAAAAATTCAGAAATAAGATGGAGACACACGCTACTATAAGTACTATTCAACATTTTTCTGGAAGTTCTGGTCACCAACATAAATTAAGAAAGAGACTCAATAGGTTAAAACACTGCAAAAAAGGAAAAGAAAAAAAAAAAAAAAAACAAGCTAAGCATGGTGGTGCACTCCTGTAATCCCAGCACTCAGGAAGCTGAGGCAGGAGGATCACTGTGAGTTCAAAGCCAACCTGGGCTATATAGTGAGTTCGAGGCTGGCCTGAACTACCTAGTGAGACCCATCTTGGAAAACAACAACAAAAAAAAAAAAAAAAAGAAAGAAAGAAAAAAGAGAAAAAAATTTGCTACCAGATTATATGAATATCAACATAACAAAACCAAGCGAATTAATAAATGATGAATAATAACAGCATTTCCAGTCCTGATACCCTTTTCTCTTCCCTCCTTTATTCTCTCCCTCCCTCCCTACGTGAGTACCTTGATCTAGGACTTCTCACACTCCAGAACTGTAAGAAATAAATGTTTGTTGTTTAAACTACTCAGTTTATGATATTCTGTTATAGCAGCTTGAACTAAGACACTGTCCTATATTCCTTTTGATTGGCAACTGTATCAAGCTATAAAAGAAAAGACAGTTAAGAGGTGGCAAATTATTATTATTATATTATTATTTTGGTGTTTTGAGACAGGGTCTTGCTATGTATTTTGGGCTGGCCTTGAACTCACTATGTAGCGCAGGCTGGCCTTGAACTTGTGAGATCTTTCTGCTTCAGCCTCCCAAGTGATGGGATTATGGGCATGCACCATCATGCTTGGCTGAAAAACGGCTTTCTAATCCAAGTTTTCACATTCTCTGTAAAATAACTGACCTATATTGAATGGTATCTAATTACATTTTAAAATTGTTTCCATCCTATACTTTACAGCTTCATGACACTTTGGATTTTACTTTGTGCTTTGCCTTCTGCCCTGATCTATCAGTTAGACTCTTTTAGCTTCCCTATTTACTTCATATGTTCGTTCATAGTGTATGTTTTCTTTTATTGATTACTGCATCAAGGAAAGATGGGACTAAAATGACCCTAGAGATTTTGTACTTCAACTCTCTTATTTTACAAATAGGAAACCTGAAGGCCAGGTCCATGCAATGGCTTGCCCACAGTAACATGGATAGTTTGCTGCCCAGCTAGGAACCGTGCCTGAGTTTCTTGATTTTTTCCCAGTATTTTTCTACTATAGTAATAAGGCTAACTGCAGACAAGATAAACTAAGAATTTTTCTTGCATTCTTCTAGTAGGACCAAGACTAGGGTGTAAAGGAAGGAATTAGGGGAAAATAGTGTGTTTCTTAAAAAAATCTTGGTCTGCTAAAGAGGTTTAACTTTCAACTACTATATTAGTTTTCATTTTTTCCTCTCTTCTGTGCCAGAAATAATAAAATGACTACTGTGGCACTGTGGCCAAGGTGAGGTATTATACTTAAATCTGAGTTTAAATGATTTACAATTGGTTTGGAAGACTGTCTGTTGTACTGAGTTTACCAGGCTATTTCCTAATGCCACACACTGGCCAGGTGACCCTCATCAAAGCATAGTGACAAGCTTTTCCTCAGTTTTTTTTTTTTTTATTTTTAAACAGAGATGACTCTACTCAGAGTACTTAAAAAGGAGTTAATTGTGTTTAAGGGGATATCAACTCTGGGCAACTTACTGACTGCCTTTTACAAAGGATAAGATTGAGGCATAGAAAGGCGAATGGAAATCTTCACTCTCTCATAATGTGGCTTGATTAATATTCCTTTTTAAAAGCTTTAAAAGAATTCTCCAAAATGAATAGAATGTTATATTTCAAAATGGGAGAAAAATCTGGAGTAAGAAAATATGTTTTATTTCCTGCTAATCCTTTTTCTTTCTAAATAATCTCTCTGGTTATTACTGAAAGAATCATCAGAAAGTGAGACAGGAAAAGAGATCATTCAGAGGCTTTGACAAAAGGGCAGCAGCTGTAGGAAGAAAGCAACCACAGTGAGAGGTAGTAAAGTCGAGCAGTTTGGGTGAGCAGAACATGTGGCACCGTGAAGGACGGGCGGAAAAAAGCATGTGCCTGGCCAAAGAACTTTTAAAACATATTTGAAAAACTGAGAACTGTAGGAGATAAACAGACAGTCTCCAAGGTACTCTGGAAAATCAATCACAAACATCATCTAGAAGCAGCTGACTTAATTCATTCTATTCCTATTACAATAAATCTGCCTGGCATATAAAATACGTGTGCCTGGAAATACTGGCCTGAAAAAATTACTTTTGGGCTCTTGCTTGAATTTTTATGTGACTAAAGAAGACTAGGAAACCACCAAAAATCACAGAGAGCCCAATCATTTTCTTTTCCAGAGAAAGTTTCAAGGATCGGATCCAGCCTAGGGTGTGGGTAGCAACCTATTATATAAAATAATTTACAAACATTTTGACTATCCGAAGTAAAGAGAAGACACAGAGCATCCACCAAGACAGGTACTTGAAATGTCTTTTTCATATGGCAAATGGTTTTGTGCCAAGTCATCTGTATTTTATCAAGCAGTCTCACTCCTATTTAACGCTAAGAGGCTGGTCTGGGAACAGAGTAAATTGAATGGCCCACACAGGAGTTGGGCCCATGACAGAGGCCTCATTAGCACCCTGGCTCAGCCAACTAATTCTAATGAAAGTGCCACTGAAGTGACTGGGATGGATTCCTAAGCCTTAAATTAAAGCTACTGCAAAAGAACAACATTATTTCACAACATACACTTACTACAGATCAGCTGTCTGTGATGATAAGCAAATTACTTCAAGTGACCAGTCTTGTGTGTGTGTGTGTGCATGCGGGCATTTTGCTGGGTACCTGGTGGGCTCTTTTTTTTTTTTTTTTTGTGGTGCTGGGGATCAAACTCAGGACCTTGGGCTTGCTAGGCAAGCACACTAACCGCTGAGCTAAATCCTCGGCCCCCCGGTGGGCTCTTTTAACCTGTGGATTTGCATTATTTAGTTTGGGGAAGTATTCTTGAACTGCTTATTTGCTTATTTGATAATTTCATATCCCACACATTCTGTCTTTCTGAACTACTATTAGATGGATATTAAACCCCTTGGTTGATCCTCAAATCTTTTTTTTGCCTTTTTTCATACCTTTGTCTTTTTGTTTTGCTATTTTATTAAAATAGAATTTATTGTTTGGGAAAGTTTTAAATTCACAGAATAATTGAGTGAAAACTAGTGATTATGTACATACTCTGTCCCCACATACACGTGGCCTCCCCCACTATCAAAATCCCACACCACAGTGGTGCATTTGTTATAACTGATGAACCTGCACTGACGCATTGTTATCATCCAAAGTCCATAGCTCACATTAGTGTTTACTCTTGGTTTCAAACATCCTGTAAGTCTACCATTATAATGCCATACAGTCATTTCACTGCCTACCACATCATGTGTGATTGACTTATTCATCCTTTTCTCTTCTCTACCCCTGGCAACCACTGATCATTTTTATTACATTCATTTTTCTTTTTCCAAGATGTCATGTAGTTGTAATCATGCAGCTGTAGCCTTTTCTGATTAGCTCCTTTCACTTAGGTTCTCCATATCTTTTTGTGGCTTGATAGCTTGTTCATTTTTAACACTGAGTAATATTCTATTTTCTGGATGTAATGACAATTTATTTATCCATTCACTGACTAAAGGACATCCTAGTTACTTCCAACTTCTGGTGATCATGAATAAATCTAAAATATTTGTGTGTAGCTTTTGTGCAAACGTAAGTTTTTAACTCATTTAAATACATATCAAGAAGCATGAATGTTGTGTGGTATGGTAAGAGGATGTTTAATTTTGTAAGAAATTGCCAGACTGTCTTCTAAAGTGGCTGTATTATTTTGTGTTCCCTATAATAAATGAAAATTCTTGTTATTCCACAGCCCCATCCAAATTTGGTAATAGCTGTAGAGTAGTATCTAATGGTTTTTTAAATTTGCAATTCCATAATGGCATATGATGTTGAGCATCTTTTAATATGCCTGTTCTTTTCTATCTATAATCTTCTTTGGTGAGATGTCTAGTTGGTCTTTTCCCCATTTTTAAAATTGGGTTGTTTCATTGTTGACTTTTAAGAATTCATGGCATAATTTGGACAATAGTGTTCTGTGAAATATGCCTTTGTAAATGTTTTCTTCCAGTCTTTGGTTTGTCCTCTTGTTCCACTGACAGTGTTTCACACAGGGCAGAAGTTTTTAATTTCGGTGAAGTCCAGCTTATTTATTCTTCCTTTCATAGATTTTGCCTTTGGCATTGAATTTTAAAAGACATCCCTACACCCACGGTCATTTAGGTTTTTTCCAGTGTTATCCTACAGGATTTTGTAGTTTATATTTTACATACAGGTATAAGATCCATTTTGGGCTAATTTTCGTGAAGGGTGTAAGGACTCCTTTTTTTTATGTTGATATTCAGTGGTTCCCACACCATTTGTTGAAAAAGCTGTCTTTGCTCCATTATATTACCTATGCTTCTTTGTCAAGAATCAGTTGACTAGGGGCTGGGGATTTAGCTCAGTGGTAGAGCACTTGCCTAGCAAGAGTAAGGCCCTGAGTTCTATCTTTTGGAAGAGAGTGCCAAAAATTGGTGAAAGTTCTTCCTTAAACATTAAGTAGAATTCACCAGTGAACCTATCTGGGTCTGGCCCATTCTGTGATGGAAAATTGTTAACCATTCCTTCAATTTCTTTAGTGTAGTTGTCCTACTCAAGTCAGCTATTTCATCTTGTGAGAGTTGTGACTGTTTGCTTTTTAAAGAAGAGTTTTTCTTCATGTTATCTTCCAATATTTTCATTACAATTCTTATTAAGTTTTTCCTTTTTTTTTAATTTCAAGGATTATCCAACATGGCTAACTAGAGGAGGGGTCATGTTAGAAGTGCTCAGAGAGGATTCATTGAAACCATAGGTACCCTGTAAGAGGAGTGTCTTACACCCTGAATCAGACAATTAATTAGAAAGATGATATATGTAGCTCAAAACTCATAAGTGGATCACTGGAGAGGGAACCACAGTTGCTACAGCAGCTCCACACTGCTCCAGCTCCTGCCCCTCTGAAGAGCAGCCATTATGAGGACATTCCAAATAATCTGAGGGAAGGAACCAATGAGGTAGTGCTGAACTTTTGGTTCAGGCTCTGTATATACCAGCCTCTTCACCCTATCACTTCTCTTCCAAACACCCGGAAATGCTGCAATCCAGTGGCATCCTCATCGGTGCTCACCGAGGGCAGGGAAATCCCCCTTCACCCAGGGCAGAGAGAGGATAAAAATCTTTTGCAGACTCCCGACCGAGAGTGAATCAGCCACCCATTCCTGTGGTTCCACACCAGCAGTTATCCTCTCCTGCGAACCCCCTATAGTGTGTGAATGCATTTATGGATTCCAGAGAACCCCTGCCAGAATGCAAGTGGGTTCTCATCTCTGTGGTCCCACAGCTGTGAGTGAACTTGCCCATACTCTCATGCCTGGGGTGTGTGTGTGTGTGTGTGTGTGTGTGTGTGTGTGTGTGTGTAGAAGAGTTTCTAAAACAAGACCAAGGACAGCATCACATTCTGCCTGCAAGCTGGTAGAGAACTCCTTAAATTGAATATGTTTAGGTTAGGTAGTGCAAAGCAAAGAAATGAACAGGTTGTGCTTGCACGTAATCAGACAGCAACCAATGCAAGAAGGAAATTGTGTGACTGTTACCAGGTGTTAGGGTGATGGAGTTCCTTTCCAAAGGTGGTTTCTAGGTTCTGTACAAAGAATTGATTAAAAGACACATACAAGGTAGACAGGTTTTACATTTATTAAAGGTATGAAAAAGAAAGAAACATGCTCTGCAGAGTGAGTTCAAGCCAACCGAAAGTAGGAGAAGAATTACACTCTACAGGGCGAGAGCAGACTGCTGTGAAAAAGAAAGCACAGTGGCCAACAGGAAAATGGTGGCTGTCTTTTGTATCTCCCACTCCTCAGGATAATGTCAGATTTAGGCTATCCTATCAAAAACCTGCTTGGGCTCTCTGGAGAAGAACTGAAGGTAACACTCTCTGGTTGGGTCCACATGCAGGACTTTGGGAATTGTTCTGCAAATATATTCTGGAACTTTGTGATTGATAGGTCACTCCTGCTTCTCCAGCTGGTTTCCCATGCCCTAATCTCTAGTCTCATGATCACTCAGGCTTTTTCGCAAGGTGTTCACTGGTGAATCCCATATACATTTTCTTGTTGGAGTATTTGAAGTGAGGTCTGACTGGAAATTTTTTTGTGTGTTTTTTACTTTTTTTTGTTCTATTTCCTAAAGGAAACTGGTATGGAAGGATCTATTCAATCTGATGTAAGCATTTATGACAAACTAATGGCCAACATCATATCAAATGGAAAGAAGCTGAAAATTTTCCCTCTAAAATCAGGAAGGAGACAGGGATATCCACTATCATCACTCCTGTTCAATACAATTTTCAAAACTAGCCAGAGCAATCAGGCAAGAAAAACAAACAAAATTGATATGTATAGGAAAAGATGTCAAATTATCATTATATGCAGATGACATGATCCTCTATATAGAAGACCCAAAGAATTCCACCAAAAGACTCATAGAATAAATAATCAAATTCAACAATGTATCAGGATACCAAATAAACACTCAAAAATCAATAGTGTTCCTATACACTAATAATGAACTCAATGAGAAAGAAATTAGGCAAATGATACTATTTACAATAGTGTTATGGTTTGTGTCTAGATGTTCCCCCAAAGCCTCATGTGGTAACAGATAGCTGGATCTAGAGTGTGTGATTACTAAATTGATCCATTGATCGGTTAGGCATTGTTCTGCTGGGATCAAGGATGTGAGACTGAGATTGGGGGGTGGGAGTGTGGGCTGCCCTGGGGGGCAGGTAGCCTAGATAATAGATACAGGAAGAAGCTTAACTAGCTGCTTGTTTGCATTGCTTATTTGCATACCTTCCTTGCATTTTCCTCACTTTACTTTGCGGCCGGCCGGCTTCCAGTCTGACACGCTGCCCCGCCGCCTCGGACCCAGCGGACTATAGACTGAAACCTCTGCAGACTGTGAGCTAATAAACCTTTCTTCCCCTAACTTTGGGTGTCGGGTATTCTGTCCCAATAACGAGAGAAAAGTAACTAAAACAAATAGCATCAAGAAAAATTAAATGCTTAGGGATTAACCCAGCAAAGTAAGTGAAAAACCTCTACAGTGAAAACTACAGTACTCTGAAAAAGGAAATCAAAGAGGACATCAGAAAATGGTAAGATATTCCCTGTTCCTGGATAGGCAGAACCAATATTGTCAAAATGGCCACACTTCCACAACTGACACAGATTTAATGCAATCCCAATAAAAATACCAACACTATTCCTCGTAGATCTAGAGAAAACAATCCTAAAATTCATATTGAACCAGAAGAGACCCAGAAGATCAAAAGCAACCCTGAGTAAGAAAAACAATCCCAGATTCGAAGTTATAGTCCAAAGCTACTGTGATAAAAACAGCATGCTACTGGCACAAAACAGGCATGTGGATCAATGGAACAGAATAGAGGAAGCAAAAACAACCCCAGGCATATTCAACTATTTGGTCTTTGACAAAGGGGCCAAAAACATACACTGGAGGAAAGATGGCCCCCTTAATAAATGGTACTAGGAAAATTGGATATCCACATGCAGAAGATTGAGTCTAGACCCATAGATTCACTGTGTACTAACCTAAAATCAAAATGGATCGAAGATTTAAAAGTTAAAACAGAAAAATCTGCAGAAGATACAATAGGTAAAATTCTTGAAAACACAATATGCAAGGAGTTTCTCAATAGAAACTCAGTCTCACAAGAAATAATACCAGGAATCAACAAATGGGATCATATCAAATTATAAAGCTTCTGCACAGCACAGGAAACCACCAACAGAGTGAAAATACAAATTACAGAATGGGAAAAATTTTTTTCCAGGTATTTCTTGGACAGAGGACTGATATCTGGAGGATATATAGTACTCAAAAACGTATACCTGGGAATTTTGCTCAGTGGTTAGAGGGCTTGCCTAGCAAGTGCAAGGCCCTGAGTTTGATCTGCAGTGCAAAAAAAAAAAAAAAAAAAAAAAAAGGAGTAGGCCCTCCAAAATAAAAGCCCCAATCAAAAAATGGGTAAGTGGGATGAATAGACATTTGTCAGAAGAAGTACAAATAGCCAATAAATACATGGAAAAAGGTTCCTGGCCAAAGAAATGCAAATTAAAATTAAATTGAGATACCATCTTACTACAGAAAATATAATTATCATCAAGAAATAAAATAATAATAAATGTTGGTAAGGGTATGGGGAAAAAGGAAAATTTCTACACCATTGGAGAGAATGTAAACTAGTACAACCATTATGGAAATCACTTGGGAGAGTCCTCAAAACCTAAAAATAGAAATTTCATTTGACACAGCTATTCACCTTCCGGGTATCATCCCAAAAGAATTAACATATATTATGTATATATACCAACTCGCCATGATTAATGTAATCATTATGTACTCTAAACATGTACTAAAATAATAACTAATACAAATAAATAGCAAAATAAATGATTGATAGAAAGAAACAGGGAGCTACATCTTTTCCAGATGGGAAGGTACCAGGAGACTGAAGGGGAGGAGAGGTGCAGAGGGGGAGGGGAAGTAAAAAGATACAAGGGTCTATCGTGTACATGTATGAAATACCCACAATAAATGTAAACAGTATATGCAGTAAACATGAATAAAAAAATAATAAAATGGAGAAAGGGGATTTAGAGATGGAGGAAGTGGGGTGTTCAGAATGGTAGGGATGGGGATAATAAAAGAATCAAGATGTGTTATGTCCATGCACTTATTCCCTAAGATGGATGTAAACTTCATGCACTACACCTATGTACTAATAAAACTAAAAAAAGCATGTTCGGTGGAAGAGTACATGCTTAGTATGCTCTGTATTCAATCACCAGCACTAAAAATAAAGGAGATGATACTATGTCTAGTGATATCTCATTGTAGTCTTGATTCACATTGTTCTAATATTTACTGATGTTGAGCATTTTTCTCATACCTGCTGACCACTTTTATGCCTTTTTTGGAGAAATGTACTGCATCAATCAGTGTTTACTAGGGAAATAGATTTAATGCAAGATGTACAAATACATAAGAATTTAGAAGATTGGCTTATAATGGCCACCCACAGAGTCAGTTAGAGTAGAGCACAAAAAGGCTGTCTGCATGCTAGAGATCTGAAGGCTCCAGTCAAAATGTCAAAGGCCTGGAGCTCACTGTAGTATTCCATGGGAGTCCATATCAAGAGGCCAAAGGGGCTGGGATAGAAGGCTAAAGGGTCTGTGTTGGAGGGCTGAAGGGACTGTGCTGGAAAGCTGAAGCATTTGTGCTAGAAGCCAGGCGATGACAGCCAAGGTGAAGGTGAAGACTGGAGCTCCTCAAAAGAAACAGAAACCAGCCTTCCTTCTTCAATTCTTTTTTATTCCATTCAGGCAACAAGCCTGCCCAGGGTAGGTCTTCTGTCTTCAGTAAATCTGCTCAGCCACACTCAGAACTATG